>CAJNDT010000557.1:140000-195000 GCA_905221615.1 Symbiodinium sp. CCMP2592 | reverse complement strand
GGGGTTTAGGTTTAGGGTTTAGGGTTTAGGAATGACTTAGGACATCAGAAGTGCTGATGGAATTGATGGGTGCTTCTCACGCGAACGACTAGGATATGCCGGGATGCATGAATGACATCCGCATGGGCCGCAATGTCCCCATTGGAATAGGCTCGCATTGAGCTCCTCGTACCTCTGCCTTGAGCAGCTCGATGAGACCGTCAACACGCGGAATGAGGCCTTCTTTCGCCGCTTTCTTGATGATAATCGGCAGGAAGGTCACGAGAAGCTTCTGGTCGCTTGCGGCAAGAAGACTCTGCCGCAGCTGCCAGTCTGGTTTGGGAATCGGACGGTGCGGGAAATGGCAGTAAGCACATGCCATCTCTCTTGGGCACACATGGCCTTTGGCGATGTGAACGCACGGTCTGCTGCAAAAGTGGGGGTGGCCGAAGCTGCCGATACCGAAGCGTAGGTTTTGTGCTTTGGGCAAGGGCGCTTCTGGGACTTCCAGACCTGGAGGTGGCAGGACCCCTTCAGGCCAGGCTCCTGGGCTTGAAGGAGTGCTGGGGAGTGGGGTCTGCTCCGGCGTCGTTGGGAGGGCACCGCTCGAGAAGGTCAAGAAGATGCGTGGCGGAGCTGCCATCGGCAAATCTCCCCATGACTCGCCTCGGCATCGGGTGTTGCTGTCTCGGACCCCTACACAAAACATCGTTGAAGAAACATCTGAAATCATGTGTTGACCGGGGGACGAAAAGGACCGGGCACAGTGACCACACCCGCCGGCATTAAATACTCTGCCATGGCCGGTATGGGACCGCGTGGAGGGTTTTGGATGGTATTGCACCTGTTTCTGCAGGGCTGCGGCGAATGCAACATCACGCCAACAGAAATCCTCTGGCAGCTGACACGGACTTACCCAAAGAGCCCAATACCCCTCCTTTCATGATGTGAATTAGACTGTTCTATAAGGGGTCTTAGGGTATCGATAGACCCTGCCTAGTTCTTAGTAGGAAATGGGGGAATGGATTATGGAGACCCTTAGTGGGGATTATATGGGCACTGCTTTAGGGATCCATCCCCATTCCCTACTAAGCGCCAGAAAGAAGAAGCCGGGGGCTGTTATAAGCCAACTTTTTACAAACAGGTATTGGCCCGGCATGGGCGCCATCTCGGCACGTCGCTCCCTGAAAAGTTGGGCAACAAAGCCGACATTCACGAACCGAAGGTTTAGGGTTTAGGGTCTCGTGGCTGCTAGAAATTTCTCCTGGCATGTAGCATACTCGACATCATGTGATGGTGAGTTCAAGAGTCCGGGCATGCTGCTCCGGGAGCTCGTCGCACCTGCCGTTTCCTAAACATCTCTCAGAGATGCTTCAGGCAACAACGCCATGCAGCTAAGATCGTCTGACTCAAAGTGCACGAGCTGACATTGCCATCAAGAAACGAAGGCAAATATTGAAGAAAACGCCGTGACTGAGTCTGCCCAGGTTGTGATACCCTCAGGGTGTAACACGCAGCAATTGACATTTTGGAGATCTGGCAAAGCACTACTTGGAGGCCCAGGGGATTTAGTAAGTAGGTTCTAACTAGGGTTATAATTGGGGTAACACCATTTAGGGTACTTATAACCGTACTTGTAACCTACTTACTAAGTCCCATGGGCCTCCAAGTAGGAAACAACTATGCATCCCTTGGCAAACTCCCGAATGACTGCGCTCGGGGTGTGAAACACTGGACCTGCAAAGGTGTCATTTAGGTACGGCCCCCATACAGTAAGAGTGTATAATAGGGCTACTATTAAGGTCCTACTATATCCACATTATGAATATTTCTCAACTATTGCTGAGTGGGGGCCGTACCCAAGGTGTCATAAAGTCGTGCCGGCCAATACTTCTGACAGAACATGACAGAACCGAACAATCCAGAGAAACATCTCTGTAACTAACCTTCACTGATCCCAGAACCCGAAACCAGGAATTCTGACCACGGAGTCCGAGATATGTGGGTGCTTGTCAAAAACAGGGCCCCTTTTTGGCTCATTGTTATAATACGGCACCTAATATTCAGGGTACCCAAAATTGGGACCCTAATTTTGACAACCACCCATGTATGAAAGCAAGCTGAACAGCTCAGATCGCTTCGCAGGACGCCGTGCTCTGCAGCTCGGGTACTGCAGCCAACATGTGTTATTTCGGGGACAAAACCATTAGAATAGCGTCCTATACTATCAGTCTTTTGCGGAATCTCAAAATTTGCATAGAGGGCTTTATATTAAAAAAGGCACCTTATGCTATAAGTCTTTTCGGAATCCCCTAATAGTATTGGTCAGTATTTGGGCTCCCGACATGAGGTTTCATCGGCCCTGACTTGGCAACTACTGAACCCGAAGCCACACGAGTGCAAATGAGCACAGGGACGAAGCGAGCTACAACCGGGCTGGTATTGTTTGCCCGAAAACGTCTCTGAGACAGAAACAGCAGCTTCCGACTTGGCTCGATCCGATGAACGTTCCGAACCATACAAAAATAGAAAGAACTATATGAGGGGCAGAAAGGGAATACTGTAAGTAATGGTTCCGACCCCTGTATTACGGGAATGCTGCAAGGCTGGCAGACCTGGGAAAAAACGGTCCGAGGACAGGAATCCCGTGGAGGGCATTAAGGGTTTAGTGTTTAGGGTTTAAAGCTTCGGGGTATAGGATTTTTAGGATTTTGGGGTTTAGGATCTAGGGCTTTGGGGTTTGGGTTTTAGGTGTTTAGGGTTTGGGCTTCGGGCTGCCAGCTCCCCGGATTGGTTGATCCAGCCTGTCGGTACGCTTGAGATGCCTCTAGGGGGAGTACGGGGTTTAGGGTTTAGGGCCAGCATTTAGGCCGCGTTTGGCTCCTAAACTTGGTTCTCCCAGTACGTGAAGAGGCCCTACGCTTCTTCTGAGACGGAGAAGCCTGTAAAGCTTAATTAAGCTTCCATTGCAGACGTTCAGGTTTTACCGAAGCACTATGAAGGTTTATCAAGCAGCTGGTTGGGCCTAGCAAGCTTCTTTGGAGGCTGCAACTAAGGCTAACTTTTGCGGAAGGCCTAGTAACAAGCCGGAAGCGCGGAAAGGCTCTCATCTACAGGGCAGAGCTGCGTCAGGGCAGGTCGTCTACAGGACCAGAGAAGGACCTGCTCCACCATGCCTTTGCAGAACATGCTTCTCGGTAGGTGTCAAAATTATGGTCCCTGTTGGGGTACCCTAAATATTAGGTGCCGTATTGTAACAAGGACCCAAAAAGGGACCCTAATATTGACAACCATGCTTCTGAGAACACTGCGGGTCTCACCAAACAGTACAAGTAGAAAGCTGGTAGCTACAGCACTTCTGGCAAGTATGGTGCGGTGGCAAAGGACCGCGGAGATAGGGAGAGCGGGAGAGAGGGAGCGGAGAGGGGGACAGGGGGTCAAGGGGGAGAGGGGAGAGAGGGGAGAGGGGGACAGGGGGTCAAGGGGGAGAGGGGAGAGAGGGGAGAGGGGGAGAGAGGGGAGAGAGGGGGAGAGGAGGGGAGAGAGGGAGCGGAGAGGGGAGAGAGAGGGGAGAGAGAGAGGAGGAGAGAGAGGGAGAGAGGGGAGAGAGGGGAGAGAGTGGAGAGAGGGGAGAGAGGGGAGAGAGGGGAGAGAGGGGAGAGAGGGGAGAGAGGGGAGAGAGGGAGAGACAGGCAGAGAGAGGGCGAGAGAGGGAGAAAAAGGGAGAGAGTGGGAGAGAGGGGAGACAGAGGGAGAGAGAGGGAGAGAGCGGGAGAGAGCGGGAGAGAGAGGGAAAGATTTGGTGCCGTTGGGATCTCACCGACTCCTCTGAGTAATGCAGCTTCGCGGCGTCACCACGGGAGGAGGCAATTCCCATTTGAGGCGATTTACTTCGGCTCGGATGTGAGGAGGCAGGCAGCGCATGCTGCTCTCCACAAGGTGCCTCGGATTGGAAATCTTGGAGTTATGCGCCACTCTGGAGGAACACTAGTCTGTACTGACCCGGCTCGCACAGTCTTGCCGCTCTTGTTGACGTACTGCGTGCTTTGAGACTTAGGGGGCATCCTTTGACGTCAGAAGTGCTGATGGAATTGATGGGATGAGAATGCATGTGACCTTCACTTTCGTTGGCAACTTGTTTGCTAAAAGACCAAGACATACCAAACAGATTGGGCCACTTCTCACACGAACGTCCAGGATATGCCAGGATGCACGAATGACATCCGCATGGGACGAAAAGTCCCCATTGGAATGGGCTCGCATTGAGCTCCTCGTACTTCTGCTTTGAGCAGCTTGATCAGACCGTCAACACGCGGAATGAGGCCTTCTTTCGCCGCTTTCTTGATGATAATCGGCAGGAAGGTCACGAGAAGCTCCTGGTCGCTTGCGGCAAGAAGACTCTGCCGTAGCTGCCAGTCTGGTTTGGGAATCGGACGGTGCGGGAAATGGCAGTAAGCACATGCCATCCCTCTTGGGCACACATGGCCTTTGGCGATGTGAACGCACGGTCTGCTGCAAAAGTGGGGGTGGCCGAAGCTGCCGATACCGAAGCGTAGGTTTTGTGCTTTGGGCAAGGGCGCTTCTGGGACTTCCAGACCTGGAGGTGGCAGGACCCCTTCAGGCCAGGCTCCTGGGCTTGAAGGAGTGCTGGGGAGTGGGGTCTGCTCCGGCGTCGTTGGGAGGGCACTGCTCGAGAAGGTCAAGAAGATGCGTGGCGGAGCTGCCATCGGCAAATCTCCCCATGACTCGCCTCGGTGTCGGGTGTTGCTGTCTCGGACCCCTACAGAAAATGGTTGCCTGACAATAACCGGCCTGGCGCAGCGACGACAGCCGCCGGCATTAAATACTCTGCCATGGCCGGCATGGGACCGCTTGGAACGTGTTGGATCTGTGGCAGCATGGCTGCGGCGAAAGCAAGATCACGCCCATAGAAATGGGGGTTTCCGAAAATGGGGTATCCTAATATAGTACCCTAAAGAGTAGGATCCTTATTCAAAGGACCCAAAATAAGGCACCCCTAGTTTTCGGAAACTTCCAAATCCTCCTGCGTAGACTGAGGCAGAATTCCCCACAGGCTCCCCTAGTCCATGAGTCCCCGAGGCTATGCACGGGAACTACATACTGATGTCTTTAATCTAGGGGCCTCAATAACTTACCGTAGGGTTGTGGGGCAGAGTATACTGTAATTATAATAAAGAACCCCACGAACCCTATTCTAATCATTAAGGCCCCTACAGTAAACTGCCGAAAGCCTGCTTCTTCTTGCGACGCTTTCTGGGCCCGCGAGTCCGCGCTTCATCGCCTTTGCCCAGGAGAACCTGCGCAAAGACGCCTTAATAACTGGAATATAGGGGTTCCTTTAAAGAGGTCTATAAGGTTATCATAAGGGTACTGTACTATAGTTCAAGGGCCTTGCTGATTAGAATAGGGTTTCGGGGTATACTATACCATCAGTAAGATAAGCCCCCAAAATAGTATAGATAATTGTTATTCAGGCCCCTATATTATAGGCAGACTTGTGATGCAGGGTGCGGGCTGCCAAGTACCGGCTGTCAGCAAAAAACTCTGAAGGGTCAGAAACCCTACTCTCACACTCTGACCCAGAGAGCCCAATACCCCCCTAAATAAAGAATATAGCTTAAATCATAATATGAAGCCCTGTATAATTTAAGCCATCTTTTTTAATTAAGGGGTATTGGGCTCTCTGGGGACTTCTGAAAACCCAGGTCCGGCGGGACCACCTGGGACAAAGTCCTGGTTAAGGTTCAGGGTTCAGGGTTTGATGTGAGGCCTTTGTAATTACTTCTACGACTTACTCTGAGGATTCCTTATTATATTTATATTACAGTGGGCGCCAAAGCCCTATTCTAATTATTAAGGCCCTTATATCATAGAACCTACTATAAATCCCTATAGACCCTTTTGAAGGACCCCGGAACCATTTAAAGGAACAAACCCCTATTCTAATTGTTGAGGCCCCTATATTAGGGCCTATAGCCCAAGTCCAAAGGGCCACCTGGGATGAAGTCGTAGAGGACGTCTACAAACTGCCGGTTCTCGGTGTCCTTGGTTTAAGGTTTAGGGCTTAGAGTTTAGGGTTTAGGGTTTGCCGTAGAGTGGCGCATAAGCAGAAATATCTGGCGACAATGTAATTTCGAGTTTGTCGTCGTATGACGATTCGTCGTCGGAGCCTGATTGTGGATTGCTCGTTCTTTTGATTCTCCCACCCAACGCCGTCTAAGGCGGCCAAACCGCCCGAACCTACTCCTTTTCGGGTTTAGCACCTAAACTCATTCCATGGTTTTCTCTCTTTCTCCATGATGAGAGCAGGCAGGGCAGGGCAAGAGAGCGGATAGGCCGCAGGGCACCGAGGCCCCAACCCCTCTGGAAGGGTCCCTTTCAGAATGAAAACCGGTACCTGCTTCTGGAAAGGCGGGCAGGCATATGTGGGTCGCTCTGCACCATCGAGGTCCAAACCCCTTAAGCGCCGCCCACCCTCACTAATTGGCGGCCTGTGCCTTGTAGGGTTTAGGGTTCAGGGTTTAGGGTTGGGGCAATGCAAGCGGCCATGTCGAAGCCGAAGATTTGCGGATGCCCTCGGGTGGCGACAAAGACCCTGATCTGCTAAGCCCGCAGCCGGTGGATGCGAGTTCTTCTTGACGTTGCGCCTTGATTTGGGAACCGCTCGCGTCTAAATGAAAGTTTCCGAAAATAGAGGTACCTTGTTTTAGGGTCCTTGCAGTAAGGATCCTACTATTTAGGGTACTATGTTATGGTTCCCTATTTTCGGAAACTCCCAAACCTCCGACGCAAGTAGTTCTGGGTCGCACTGCACTTGCTTGCTGTGGCGAATTCTAATCTTCTGAGGCATGACAAGCAAGCTGGGCCTTGTCGTGAAACTATACGGTTCGGGCACCCTTTGCAAGAGGTCTGAAACAACCCTGGTGGGCTGAAACAGAGGCTGAGCCTGCTGCAAGGGAAGAGAGTGGTCCTCTCACCGTGGAGACATACTCCGGGGGTGCCATGTCTAGGGGCTTCCATAGGGGTTTTTGGGGGTTTTTAAAGGGTATCGGACCTTCTCTCCGCAGAGGTCTGTCTTGGGTTTTTGGGTTTAGGGTTTAGAGGATGTTCAGTGTTCCCGGCTTCAGGTTGTCGATTTAGGGCACTTTCAAGCGCATGCCTGATGCTTGCTGAGAACTCCATCGTGCGATAACCCCACCCTAAACCCCAAAACCCGAAACTCTAAACCGTGGCGATAAGAACCCACTTGAGTGAGCAGAGGGACCAATGGTGCTTCAATAGGAGTTAGGATTAGCGGGACCCCTGTGGATGTAGAGGAAGGCTCCTTTAAAGGGTTCCCTTAAAGAGATCCTTCAGGGTTCTATAATGGGGGTTCTAGGATTGGGAGTTGGGATTAGGGGGATTTCCGAGGAGATCGGCCCCCCTTTCTAGAGAGCCAGAAGTAGAATTAAGAAGGGTCCCCTTTCTAGGGTCTTCCTACTGCTACCTAGGATTCCAGGGGGACAGGCTTAAATGGAGTAGCCATGGTCGTTGCTCTGTGGGGTTAAGCATAGAGTGCTAATACTGGTATCTTAATGCATTGGCGCAGGGTTTTGGTTCTTCTAGGAGCAAACTATCTACGAACTACAAGGGTGTACTTTTCCTGGCTTTTCGCCCCTATGTTACACGTTCTTCAAGCCTTTACACAACTTAAAGAGGGGATGGATGCGGTGACTGGGGCAGAAGAGTGGCTGTGGAAAAGGATTTAGGGCCTAGGGCTTATGGTTTCAAGTCTCTGTTAAATCAATTGTATTGAGCAATTGAGCCTGGAGCATGATTGCCCCGACGCTGCTGATACTTTGGAACTCCAAAGAACAAAATTACACGACATCAATAGCAGGAGCGAATAGACGCAGATGACCGTCAGCCTGATCGCCGTCACGTCAAGCAGTCATCAAGGTCAACACGATTGTCACCATGACATCATCACTTTGTCTCTGCTAACACCATCGCCATCATCAGCATCAACAACAACGGCAGCAGCAGCAGCAGCAGCAGCAGCACCACCAGAACGAGCACCACCACCAGCACCAGCACCATCTTCACCTTCGCGAGCACTATCCCTAGTACACGACTATCCCTTCATCTTCAGATTTAGGTCGTGAACACATTCTCACCATCATCACCATCATCAACGACAACATCGTCATCATCATCATGACTACCAGTATTATCATGATCGCCACTCTCGGGTGCGAGCTCCTGGCGGCCGTTGCCACCACCATCCCCACCACAACCACAACCACCACCAGCACCAGCAGCAGCGACAGTGACAATAACCTCATGTACCGTACCAGGTAGCACCGCAGAGCTACATCACAAGGCTTTGGCACCTCCCTTTACCCGCTCCTCCTCGTGCAGCAAATCTGTGCGAACGAAAAAGGCGTGCGAGCCCATCTCCTGACCAGGGATCGCTGGGAAGCCGTAGGGATTTGGGGTTCAAAGCTGACCATCACGAAAGACGGCACTGATGCTGCTTGGAAGGTATCGCCAACCGCGACGGTAGCATCATTAGCGACTACAGTATCGTTGTCATCATCAGCATCGTCGCAAGCAATAACAGAAACAGCGTCCGCCATCACCGTCATCGAAGTCGTCATCGTCAGCATCAGCATCAACATCATCATCATCATCATCATCATCGTCATCGTCCTCATCATCATCATCATCCTGATCACCGAAATCGTTTTCATCAAGCGCTGAGCAACGCCTGAACATGCAGAAGCACGACTGAACAGATGGATACTTGCATCCCATGCAGAAGTAGGAACTTCAAAGATCCCTTAGTAAACCATGAAGTAGACACTGAACCCCAAACTTCTAAACCCTTAGACCATGTAAGAGTACCAACAGGAGCCCCTAAACGCCTTGGCAGCCTGAATGCGAGGGAGCCCAAGAGGCACAAAGACATGACATCAATAACAGTAAGACCAAGAAGAGTAAGAATAAGAATAAGCATAAGAATATGACAGCAATGAGAAGAATAGAGATAATGACAGGAGCGATGACCACCATACTAAAATTCATGATAACGGATATTCCAATAATAGCAATACTAGCAACAATGTTCGAAAAAGTAACAACAGGAATAACAGTGCGAATCGTCACAGCAGCGATAATAGCAATACTGCCAAACAAGGTACGCATACTAATCTATGTAAAAGGTACTCATGGTCATAACAATCACAATACTGTTAGTGATAATAACTCGAGGGCAATGATCGGAAAAGCAATGGAAAGAATCAAGCAACACGATGACAGTAGAACCAGTCGTCGAGGTCGTCGTCGTGGTCGTGGTCATCGTGTCGTGGTCGTCGTGGTGATCGTGGTCGTTGTGGTCGTCGTGGTGGTCGTGGTGATCGTCGTGGTCGTGGTCGTGGTGGTGGTCGTGAGACTTGAGCTGGGTTCGTCCGGTTTAAGCTTCAGTGATTCAAATCCTTGAGGTTCAACGTTTTGGGTCCGAGCACACAGCCTAACTGATCCTGGCTTTCGCGAGGCGTAGTACCTTGAATTCTGCTAAACCCTTGACCCTGACGGCAACCCCTCAACCCCGAACCCTCACCCCAAAACCCTCAATCACCATTGACCCTAAAACCTAAACCCCCGAACCCCGAACCCTACTAAACGTAAACGCATATGGCAGCCCGTCCAGCGCGTAGGCGAAGGAGTAGCCGAAGCTGTGGGCCATCAGCGCATAGGCGAGAAGGGAGCCTGTGTGGCTCATGGGTTCAAGGGGTTTCGGGTTCAGGGGGTTTAGGAGTTCAAGGGGTTTAGGAGTTCAAGGGGTTTAGGGTCCGGATTCAGGGTTCAGGGGTTCAAGGGGTTTCGGGTTCAGGGGGGTTTAGGAGTCCAAGGGGTTTAGGGTTCAGGGTTCAGGGTTTTGGGTTCAGGGTTTGGGGTTCAGGGTTTAGGGTTCGGGGTTTGGGGTATAGGATTTTAGGGTTTTGGGTTCAAGGTTTCGGGTTTAGGGCTCAGGGGTTAGGCGTTTAGGGGTTTAGGGGTTTGGGTTTAAAGCGGGTTTGGGACTGTGGAGCCCCCGCAACATGGCCCCTCGTGAGAGAGCCCGCCGCATGGAACCATAAAAGCTTTAAGGCTTAAGTACCTTAAGTGAACTATAGTATACTGATACAAGGACTTCGGAGGTCCAAGATTCAAGATGTAGGGGCTACAGTGGATTCTGCACCTGAAACTCCGATGCGTGTACTGGGACACCCGCAAGTCAAAAGCAACGCTTAAGACCAGAACCGAGCCCTTCAGTCTAAGGCTTAGGGTTTAGGGTGTAAAGTTTAGGGGTTGGTGCTTGGAGCGCAAAACCTGGCAACAAACCACGAAGCCTTGGAAGAATCTTAGGAAGTCGACGCTGAGAGCCACAACCCTGCGACGCCTACGGTGTAGATGCTGCCATCCCACTCCGCCATGGCAGAATACCTCTTGTGGCGTGGGTCATATAGGGACCTTAAAAATTAGAGTAGGGTTGCCTGTGCAAGGTTCTTGAAGAAGGGGTCCATGGATGAAGTCTCAAAGAAATATGCATACAAACACATATAAGAAGGCTTCAGGGATTTAACATAGGTGCCTTGATCACTAGAGCAGGTTTCTTCATGTGGTATACAAGAGCATGGTCAGGACAAGGAACCCGGCGGAATAATACTCGCAAATATTCAAACTGACACTACTTTCGTTATACGGCTCCGCCACCACCTGAGCAACGGCTTCGGATTCCGATGCGTTGAAGGACCTGATCGTTTCACAGAACCCTGTGTTGAAGGTGCGGCATAGGGGCCTTGATAAGTAGAAGAGGGTTTTGCCGGGTATGTTATGCGATAAATATCCAACCTCTGTATTTTCAAACACTTAACCCTAAACCCTGAACACACTCTAAACCCAAAACCCAACGGATCAAGGTTCAAGCTACAGCCGTCAGCCCCAAACTCCTGGACGACGTTAAAGTAACTCATTTATGGAAAGCAAGCTTAGAATAACGACATAAATCCTAAAGCCTAAACCCTTGTAACCGCGCCGGAAGGGCCCGAATTTCGAAATCGTGGCAGTGTTGGGCTGTCGGCGAGCCATGCTCAAACGCGCTCCCTTAGCCCCTAAACCCTTAAATCCTATATCCATCTATCTATAGTCTATCTATGTATCTGTCTTTCTTTTTGTCTGTCTGTCTATCTATATGTACATATCTATACATCTCTCTCTCTCTCTCTCTCTCTCTCTCCATCTATCGATCGAACTATGTCTTTACCCAAACGATTGAGACGAATCTGCCGACCGCCAGGCAGAGGGCACAGCGGCTCCCTTCCCCCTTGTACGGCCCGGTCCCCCTCCTCCTGATCCGGAGAATTTTGTAAGACTTCCCCAAAGCCCTAAATAAGTTTTTTAAGGGCCTCTGCGGAATAGAAAGAGGCCCTAAATAGGGTTTAGGGTTAAGGGAACAGAGAGGCACCAAAAGCCCAAACCAAGCGGCAGAAGCAAACTTACATGGGCTTTAAGCTCACTGGCCCAAAACCCAAGGAAATAAAGGTTGAAACTTTCAGAATCGACTACCTTATAAGAACCCCAAAAGTTGAAAAGTTCAGTTTACAGCCAATAAGTAAGCTCCATTTCAGCTACTGGGATCCCCCACTTCACCACCTTCGCCTCGTTCAGAGGCAGGTCTGGGTTGAAGTCCACGGCCACGACCTTGAAGGGAGTCTCAGAGCTTCGGAGATTCGTTTCAGAGCCGGCCAGGGGCTTGTAGAAAGAGATTGGGTTTAGGGTTTAGGGTTTTCAAACCTTAGTGAAATTCGTGCACAAGGCCAAAACTTTTCGTGGACAAAGCAATTTCGGATTCATGGACAAGGCGGAATTCGTGGCCAAGGCGAAAACTCTTCATGGACAGGTTTGGGCCTTCGGGTTTGGGCTCTAGGGTTTGAGCCTTAGGGTGTGGACCTTGGGGCTTCGGCCTTAAAGTTTGGGCATTAGGGTTGAAAATGCAAAACTAAGCTGTGTGTGTCCAATAACAGATAAATTTTGTATTTCTCAATGTGTTGGGATTCTCTGGGTGGGTGGGTATTATTCGAAGTCGAACTTACGAGCTCGACTAGCAACTGCTCGATCCGGAGCTGCTGAACCCTAGGACCCTACACCCGAAACCCGAAACCCTAAACCCTAAACCCTAAACCCTAAGCCCTAAGACCCTACACCCTAAACCCTAAGACCCTACACCCGACACCCGAAACCTAGCTGAGGCTCCCGGCTCTCGGCCTGAAAGTGCCATCTTCGAGGATGGCACGCCAGATCCTTGAAGTTGTGGGGTCGGGGCTGGGCGGGTTTAGGGTGTTAGGGTTGTCGGGTTGGGGGTTAGGGGTTTTTAAAGGTTTAGGGGTTTAAAGTGTGTAGGAGTTAGGGTCGGGTTTAGGAGTTTAAAGGGTTCAGTGGCTTAGGAGTTCAGGGGTGTAAAGGGTTTAGGGGTTAAGGGGTTTAAGTTCTTGTCCAGCTGCTCGAAATTCTGTTCTGTCGCATTAGCCAACCGATCCTCATCGTGCCCGGCGGTCTACTCCCAATATCTTTCAACCCGCGAACAAACAACAAAAGTAGCACCGATGCCCGAGTTTTCACCAGCTCCTACACATGTCCGACTACCACGATGTCGGCCCTCAGTCCGCTAAGACTCATGCGAACAAAAGTAATCATAGTCATAGCAATAGCCATCAGCACAGTAGTCGTCGTCGTTGTCGTAGCCGTACGAACAAGCATAACCTAACTTTTACTTATCGGTTTTCCTAACAGTGAGTCCACACACACCAGGACGGGAGACGGTTGAACCCTGAGCCCGAAGACCCCGAAGACCCCGAAGACCCATATAGAAAGCCTCACACTGAACCCTTTAGCAGTGTACTAACTCCTCTAGAATCTCGGAATACTACCATTATACTACCCGCAACCCCTAAAGCTTCAGCTCTCCTACCAGTATACTACCCTCAGCCCCAAAGCTTCAGCTCTCCAACTTCCCGATGCCCAAACACCAGTAGTCGTTGTAGTCCGTATCCACCGTAAGCAGGTCGAAGTCCCGCGGAACACCATGCCTCGACTTTGTTTGGGCTGCGGCGCTATGGATTTTTAGGCAGAAAGGCCCGGGGCTTAGGGCTAAGGGTTTCTTTTTCAAGGGTTAAGGGTTTAGGGATTTTGGGATTTGGGGCTAGGGAACTGATTCCTAAACAGCCCTAAACTTTAGGGTTTGGGGTCCTGCGCTGTACTGCAAGCCAGGGCGCTTCAGAAACAGCGCGACTACATTCTCGGCCGTCACGAACCTCGCAGAGTGGCCGTGTGGACATCATAGACTTCGGAGACGGAAGCACTTCCCAGAGAGCCCAATACCCCTTACTTGAAAAATATAGCTTAAATCATAATATGAAGTCCTATATAATTCAAGCCATATTCCTCAATTAAGGGGTTTTGGGCTCTCTGGGCACTGCTTCTCAGGGTTCAGGGTGTAGGGTTTAGGGTTCAGGGTCCAGGGTTTTGGGTCTAGGGTTTAAGGGTGTAGGGTTTAGGGTTCAGAGTGTGGGGTTGAGGGTTCGGGGTTCACTTCATGGGGTCCAGGATTCACGGCTCGGGAACTGCAGGTATTCCGATGCATGGCTCACGCATGATCTCTCTGAGCCCCTTGGCTGGTGCATCAGGGAAGGTTTGAAGGCTCAAATGCTGGCATCGGAGAGAACACGGACGCCCCTTGTTCAGGGTTTAGGATTTACGGTTTAAGCTTCAGGGATCTGGGGTTTCAGGTTTGGGGTTGAGGATTTAGGGCTCAGGGCCTCAGCTCAAAACCTTTAAGGCCTAGAGCCCGAAAACCAAATTGCATCTCTGGTCTCAGGGCTCCGGCTCTGTGCGCACGATGTCGGCCACCCCAGGGCAATCTCGGCCTAGGTCTACACAGTCTTCAGGGCTTCGGGGGCTTAAGGCGAAGGTGGTTCAAGGACAATCGGGATATAGGCCTTTGGTTGAGCTACAAGCAAGGGATATTAGGGGAGGGTCGGCCCTTACATGTAGGGTTGTGCGAAAGGCAGGGACTCGGGGTGTAACTTTTTATCAACCTTTAGGGGCTCAGGGGCTTCAGCGGTTCACGCGGGAGGCTTCCGTCTTAAGATGCCCTAGCTCCAGAACCCCAGGAGTTCGACTTTTGACAGCCAAGCCGATTTCAACATATCCCCTCAGCACCCTGAATATAGCAGCATACTCTTCTTATTGTACCCTAAGAAATTACCTTTCCAAGACAAGATTTAACAGCTTTTTGGAAGCCCAAAGAAGAAAAGAAGCGCTCCACATGTGGAAGAAGACCCCCTCAAGCTAACGTAGGTGCCTTAATAAATTTTGGGCTCCATTATAGTATACTTAAATGTAGTAAGGAGCGCCCTAGATGGTATAGGTAATTATTGAGGCCCCTATATTACCGGCCCCAAGCAAACGCCAGAGTCTGCGTGAACCCTCAAACCCCCCAAAACGGAAACCGCTAAACTTCCAAGTCTCCAAAGAAAATCCTAAATTTTTCAACCACTACTTAGAGGACTTAGTAAGTCGGTTATAAGTAGGGATATAATAAGATGAACTCCATTTAGGGTACTTATAACCCTGCTTATAACCTACTTACTAAGTCCCCTACGCCTCTAAGTAATGAACCCCCAAGCCCCAAGGCCCCTATGCCCCGACCCTTGTCCGGGGCTGTTGCACCCGCCGTGGGGCGTCTCCCCCGGCTGTGAATCCAGGAGGATGCCATCCCAGGCGCAGAACTCCTGGGGACTTGAAACATTAGTTCATGGTTGGGATAGGATTAAAAATTTACATTTTTATTCCTTATTGGGTTTAAGTACCCATAAACATGTAAAATGTTAGCCAACTATGACAAGGGAAAGAAGTTCGGGGTTTGTGGTTTAGGGCCTGGGTTTTTTGGGGGTTTAGCACTTGGAGTTTAGGGTCTGGGTTTAGGCTTTAGGGCACCCCCCGTAAGATGTGTAAGCCCCACATGGAGAAGGGCACCTTCCTCTGACTTCTAGCGCTGTCTAGCTCCGCCCCAAGAACTACACCAACGTCTACTTAGTGCGGTTACCGTGCTAATACCCTCGACCACGCTCCCGGGAACTATTGAAAAAGAGCTCGACTGGGCCTCGGCTCAACTTGCTTCTTTATGCTTGCAGCAGATTTTGGTCGAGCTTCTACCCTAAACCATACCCCTGCTGAACCCCGACAAAGCCCAATGTTTCGTGGAGACAAGTCGAACTCGTCATGATTGGCCCGCCAGGCTTTCCTGTGAGAAGTGTTCCCCTAAACCCTAAACTCTCAAACGCTTGCGCCACGGGCCTGTCGCTCCTCCTCACCTCTCAGAACCCGCAAGAGCCCAGATGCCCGAAACCCTAAAGCCCTAGTTTAGGGTTTAGGGCCCTAGGCCCCAAGAGTCCAAAACTTTCCCGAAGCACAAGAAACGAAGACAAATGTGAAACACACATAAAAATAGAAAGTAGAAACAAGACATAAATTAACTGTCACTGTGACCATAATAAGAATCATGGTTGTTATTGGTAATGTGATATTTTGCTCGGTTTTACTCATACTCTCTCACACACACTCTCTCTCTCTCTCTCTCTCTCCCCCTCTCTCTCTATGTTTTTCTATCTCTCTCTCATAACCTCTCTCTCTCCCCCTCTCTCTCTATGTCTTTCTATCTCTCTCATAACCTCTCTCTCCCCCCCGTCTCTCTCTGTCTTTCTATCTCTCTCTCATAACCTTGCTGTTAAGCTTAGTCTTATTCATAGTCTTACTTTTACTCATCATCATTGTAATCTTTATCATACTGCCATTCTTACTGGAGCCATTGTCATTCTTATCTATATTGCCATTGTTACTATGTGGGAGTTGCCGAAAATAGGGGACCCTAGTATAGTACCCTAAATAGTAGGTTCCTGGTTAAAAGGATCCCAAGATAAGGTACCCCGAATTTTCGGAACTCTAAACCGCTCATAGAGCCTTTTAAAGGAACCCACTGGTACCCTTATAATAACGCTTTAAAGGAACCCTAGGATACCCCGAATTCTCGGAAACTCCCATGTAACACCTACTTGGAGGATCCTGGGACTTAGTAAGGTTGGTTATAAGTACCTTCATTGGGGCTATGAGTAATTGTAAGTATCGCTACCTGATCTATACCCTAACTTACTAGGTCCCATGATCCTTTAAGTAGACCCGACTTTAAGTAGACCCTAAACCCTAAACCCTTTTAGTACCCCAGTAGATTCCCTTAAAGGGACCCCTGAAGGACCCCAATTACTAAGTCCCAGGATCCTCCAAGTACCTTCTTGGTGACTTTCTGATGTCAAATAAGTAGTTGTCAAAATTAAAGTTCCTTTTTGGGTACCCTAAACAATAGGTGCCGTATTATAATAGGGACCCAAAAAAGGACCCTAATTTTCACAACCACCCATATAATCCCCAATAATAGTATAGTAGTCCCTTATAAGGGTCCCTTTATAGTAATCCCTAAGATCCCTAAGGACCCAAACAGGGACCCTAATTTTCACAACCACCCATATAATCCCCAATGATAGTATAGTAGTCCCTTATAAGGGTCCCTTTATAGTGATCCCTAAGATCCCTAAGGACCCAAAAAGGGACCCTAATTTTGACAACCACCCATATAATCCCCAATGATAGTATAGTAGTCCCTTATAAGGGTCCCTTTATAGTAATCCCTAAGATCCCCAAGAACCCAAAAAAAGGGACCCTAGTTTTCACAACCACCCATATGAAACCCCTGATAGATCCCTTTAAGAAGGAACCCTTATGGATCCCATAAAGGAACCCTTAAGGACAGTACCTACCTTGGGCTAGTAGGGAATGGAAGAATGGGGTACAATTATAACTACTATTACTACCGGCCTAAACCCTAAACCCCAAAACCCTAAAGGAACCCTTAAGGACAGTATTGACAACCACCCAAATATCGAGGCCCCGGGCTCGCAACGCCGCCGAGTTGAGCATCCCAGGCTTCCGCGCGCCGAACTCCACCTGGCCCGCGGGTTTCGGGTTTTTTTTTGGTTTAGGGTTTGGGATTAGGGTTTGGGAGGTTTTGGATTAGGGTTTGGGATTAGGGTTTGGGGTTTGGGATTAGGGTTTGGGGTTTGGGTTTCGGGGTTTGGGGTTTAGGGTTTGAGATTAGGGGTTTGGGGTTTGGGATTAGGGGTTTAGGGTTTGGGGTTTGGGATTAGGGTTTAGGCTTTGGGATTAGGGTTTAGGGTTTGGGATTAGGGGTTTAGGCTTTGGGATTAATGTTTAGGGTTTGGGATTAGGGGTTTAGGCTTTGGGATTAAGGTTAAGTAAGGGTTTCGGGGTTTTTTTTAACATGTACTGACGTGTCTTTCTGCGAAGCAACGCCTGTCGTTAACGACATACATGGAAAGTGAAACAACCTTCTGCAACAAGCGAATCATGTAGTACACAAGGAGGAACCTAGTCGGACGTACTGCAAGTAGCTAGGGTATTCCAGAGGGTGTACTTGGATCATCACGTGGTTCTGCAGCTTCATCACGATCGTCCCGTACAGCATTTCCACGGTCCAACGTTTCGTCCCCCACACCATCGAGCAAGAAGATCTCCTCACTCGAGCTTTCGTCCTCCGGAAGTGCAACATCTCCAATGCCACCTTCAATCTCACCACCATCCACCACAGGTCCCTCTGCATCACATTCCATGCTTCCTTCATCACTGCAATCACCTTCTCCCCGGCGTAGTTCACCTTCAGAATCGTCACGAAGAGGTCCACGAGAATCATGATGAGCACCAAGTACATCTCCAAGTTCACCAGGTCCAGGTCCATGATGAAGATCTCCAGGGGGGTCAATTTCTCCCACTCCACCAGCCAGGCCATCCCCATCGTCAGAGTCACCCACTCCACCAGCCGTGTCGCCTCCTCCATTTTCAGATTCATCAGTCTCCGCATCCAACTCACCAGCACGATGTACAGGACGACTTTCAGGAAGAGCACCAGGAGGATGATCACGAAGGTCACGTCCAGAACGAACACGATGGTCACGTCCAGGTCGAGCGGGCCCTCCAGGGGGTTCATCCGGCGTAGCTCTCGACGGCAAGTGAGGTGCACGGCTAGGTCGTGGTCTCGGGTCAGATGAGGAGGCTGCCGACAAACCAGGTTCACGTCTATAAGGGTGACCTCCAGCTCCGCGGTCTGCTGCAAGGACGACTCCACGTGAAATTTTCTCACGTCTCCGGAGCCGGGCTTGGGATGCAGCACGGAGGCGTTGAACCATCGGGTCATCACCTTCAAGGCCAAGAACTCGCCCCCAAATACCATCTTCCCTGCCACGAACGACATCCCATTGAATCGGTGTCTCGGCCGCAGGACAGCATTTCAAAGCCTGTTGTAGCGCTCTGTCCAGCCAGAACTGGATTTCCACGAGGTGTTGCTGTCGCAATAACAGCCGTCTCACGACCTCCCTGGCTGAACCACTGCCAAGCTCATACATCGCAGAGCGTACTGCTTGTTCGACAAGCCAAGCACGATCTGCAAACTCTTGTTCTTCACCCATCAAGTCGTAGTGGCGATCTTCTGCAGAAAGAAGACCCGAGAGTGACATAGGGCCCAAAAAAGGTGGAGGAGCAGTATGAGCACCGCTGGCCCGGGGGGACAGCAGCTGCGCCACCAGCATCGCTTTCACCCATGGGATGATCTCCCCCCTTCATCGCCAGTAGCAGGGTGGGTATCGTCGTTTTCCCCAGGCCCATTGTCAGCATCTCCCATGTCCATCAGAGCAGAGACATCATCTTCTAGCTGAGCCCGCTCATCTCTGCTGTGCATTCGCGAGCGACTGCGAGATCTCGGCCTGGATGATGCGGCAGGTTGTAGGTCAGCAAGCATCACCACATGTCCCCCATGGTTCGAGTTGCCGCCAACGTGGGACCCAGGCGGAGCAACCACATCATTGACTGTCAGAGGTGCTGGGAGCTCACTAAGTTCCCCTGGGTGAGCGGAGTTGGCAGCATACTCATAGATGTCCGCCATTACATGCGTGATCTCCCCCGTCCAACGAAGAAGTTCGTCCCGAAGTTCTTGGCACTGTGGTTCACGTCGTAGGGGGTAGTGTCTGGCGTCTCGGGATCTGCTCTGTATGGGCTCTTCCGCGCGATCTTGTGCTCCGGCTCCAACTTGACTTGTTATCAGCCATCGTCCCAGTGCCCATCGAGCTTCCGGTCCATGATCACAAGCCTGAAAACTCTCATATCGTCGTAGTAGTCCTTCGAGACGTCGAGCAAGGTGAGCAGGGATACCACCATTAATCAGGTCGACGTACTCCTGGGAGGTCAGCCCCGGTCTCTCCATGAACGAGGCCACATCATCGTCCGAGGAACTGTATGCCAGGGGACGCTGCCAGAGTTCAGTCTCATCATCTTCCTCTGCCGGCGACCCATTATCACCTTTTTTGTTTGTTCCATCTGCTTGTTGCTGACGAAGACGGTCACGCTCTTCCTTCCCCTCGTATGCCAGGGGACGCTGCCAGAGTTCAGTCTCATCATCTTCCTTTGCCGGCGACCCATTATCACCTTTTTTGTTTGTTCCATCTGCTTGTTGCTGACGAAGACGGTCACGCTCTTCCTTCTCCTCCTTGAACTTCTTGAGCCAGCTCGGTATCCAAGCTCCATCAGCCCATTGTTTCATCCTCGCCGCCCTTTTATCTTGTCGTTGTTTGCCCTGTCCACCTGCTGCCCACCTCCTTTCATCTTCTGTACGTTCACGAGCTTGCCAGACACCCTTCTTGTAGAACCCAGACTGCGAGGAGGACGATGTAGGATGCGTCACCACTGGGTCCTTGGATGACGCGGCCACGTCATTGTTGTTGTTGTTTTTCTTGGACCCATCATCATTGTGCCATCTGTCTTTTCCATCTCTCCATTCACCCCAACGTCGCACTTGTCCTTGGTGACCACGTTGTTCTGGCAAGGATGACGAGGTAGACGAGGTAAGTAGTGCTCGCTGCCCATCCAGGAACTGTTTGTATGATTGTACCGCCCTGTCATAGAGTTCCTCAAAAGGGAGCCAAGGCCCCCCAGCAGCAAACCAGTCCAAGAGCGCATTGGCTGAAATCCACTCACCATTAACATAGGTCCCAACCAAATCTCCCATCACCAAGGTATTAGCATAGGGCTCAACGATCGTTGGGTCTTCATCTCCAGGTACAGCATCTCCCAGTTGTTCAGGTAGAGCAGATTCTGTAGGTACAGCGACGTCTACGTCTTGGTGTCCAGGTAGAGCAGCATCTTGAGGTCCAGGTAGAGCAGCATTCACCACAGGTCCATATTCGGCAGCATCATGGCCATCAGGTAAAGTAGCATCTGTAGGCACCACGACATCATTGTCACCAGGTAGAACAGCAACAGCGACACCAGGTCCAGGTAGAACAGCAGCTCCAGGTAGAGCAGCATCTTGAGGTGTAGAGCAGCATTCACCATAGGTCCATATTCGGCAGCATCATGGCCATCAGGTAAAGAAGCATCTGTAGGACTGTAGGCACCACGACATCATTGTCACCAGGTAGAACAGCGTCACCAGGTCCAGGTAGAACACCAGCACCATGATCAGCAGGTACAGGAGCAAGATGTTGTTCCCCAGGAAGTTCACCAAGTCGTGCTCCTCTATGTTTGTAGTAGGACACGGGCTGTACATCTTGAGCATTGTTCATCCCACTCTGTAAAAGAGCACTTCTGCGGAGTACACGGCCATCATGAAGTAGACGATAGAGATCAGGAGCTGGGCGACCAAACATGTGTAGGGCAGCACCCAATCTTCCAGGTTGAAAATCTCCCTGGTCATGTACTTGGGCTCGTTGATGTGCAGCTCCCGGACGTACTGGATCATCCCCTGGTTCAGGTACAAGAGGTTCAGGAAGGGCATGTAGTTCATCCCACTGTGGGTTTTCACCAAAGTTGTTGTAGACGTCGTCCCTTTGCTCCATCATAGCATTTTCCCAGTCAAGAGACCAAAGAAGTCGTCCATGATGTGGCGAATCCGTTGAAGAGGACGACAAGGAGGACGACAGGGAGGACGCACCGTCATAAAGGGCAGAATCAGGTAGAGGAGCCACACCGGGAAGTACAGGGCGTTCAGCATGTAGAGTCTCCCCAGCTCTGTCGGATAGACGATGCTGGTCACCGTCCCCACTTTCGCCTTCATCTTCGCTTGGCCATTCCCTCTCTGACGAAGACGGAGTGCCAAACCCACAAGCAAGCGCTCCAATCCACAGCAAGACGAGGAACGCCATGTGCGCAGGGTGGGACGAGGGCCTTCAAAAGCACAGAAGCTGCAAATCACATTCGCAATCGCAAGGCAAACATCACAGTCAAGCTCTCATGCAATCTCCATATCGATGCGCAACAAGTCACTCCAGCAGGGGAAGCATGCTCATGCTCAGCGTACACGCTTCATAGAAAGCACACTTCAATCTGTAGAGCTTCGCAACACGCACAAGTTCACAACAATTACCAACGAATGGCAGTTTGCCTCCCTCGGGCCCATTTGACAACAAGTTTAGCAACCCATTCTTGACATCGTGCTCGCCATGCAACTCGATCTTTCGTACACTTTTCCCAGTTCAGGTCAATGTTGTCAGCAAACTTACGCTCTGTACTGTCAGCATAGAAACAACCTGGATGTCTAGCTCCGACTTTATCAGAAAGACTTTTTTGGAATCGCCACCACTTCTGTGAACGCCATCGCAACATGCGCAAAGGATTGCCAGGGCACGGCTCCCCAAGTTCATCAACTCCTTCAGATTGTCGCCCCCAATGGCCGTACAGACCGAACTGCAGTTCAAGGATGATCGTGGACCAACGTTTGAGTCCCTGACCATGAATCCAAGCTCTGACTTGGCGACAAGTTCGTGTTACCCACGACTCTGCCGGTCTTCGCCGAAGTTGAAAGGCACGTCGGAGCGCAGTACATTGAATACTGTTTGCAACAGCCAAGTCTTCAGCATTCCAGTGCACTGCCCCTGCACACCACGACAATGTACCAAACACAAGTGTTTGAAGAAGACGAGCTTTATCCCCCCATGGTCCAGACTCGGTCAAAAGATCAAGGTGGTAGGCGAGAGCAGCTTTGGCTTTAGCCAAAAGATCTTTGGCTTGCTGCCCTGTGCCATCATGGAAGGAGAAGTTCACCCCAACAACTCGTATTTGTGTACCGGGCGGTTGGACAAGAACCAATTGTTCTCCAATGTGCAAGCTCCTGGGTCCAGTGTAGAACGGCGAAGCTATGACCTGCGTTTTTTCCTCAGCCAGTTCCAGACCAATCAGCTTGAGTGCTCTGGCAACAGAGTTGATCCGTTTCTCAAGGCCACCAATTGTTTCATCCCACACGAACACATCATCTTGATAGAAGAGAAGGGTAAGCGGCACATCACCCCAAGGACAAGATAGTTCTCCCCAAGCATGTGACTCCAGAACGGCATCAATTTGACAACCCATCAGTAAGCCAAACAGCTCTGCTGACTCAGGCGCCCCTTGTTTAATCCCTTGGGTACATTCAACTGTGATACGATCACCTCCAGGAACTTGACCAGTCAGGACATTGGTGCCAAGTTGTCGAATTAGCCATTTCACTTCAGCATTGAGGGCGTGGTTTCTTGTCCTCTCCAGCAAGAGGTGAACAGCTGCTTTACGATGGATTTTATCAAAAGCGCCCCGAACGTCCAGTTTGGCACACACGATGGGCAATTTCCATTCCCGTGTATTGTCTCTCAATCTGGTAAAGCATCCGATCACATCAGCAGCCTGCCGCCCCACTCCACAACACGACGCCCCACTGGGTCTCCTGACAACTGGAAAAACTCTCCCCATGGTCAATTTGTTAATGCATTTCTGCACCGCCGAGCTCATCGCAATAGGTCGCAAGTCTTTAGCCCGGCTTGGCGAATCAACCTTTGCAAGCAACGCAAGCAAGCTTGTATCCCAGTTGTCCTTCGCCCACGTGTTCTTGACCGTGGAGTTCAACAAAGATACAAGATCGCCCCCAAGGTCAGCATGTTGATGGATGTGTCTGAGAAGATCAACCCCAACTCCATCAGGGCCAACAGAGGTATTAGCCCGCATTTCAGACAACGCGGCACCAACTTCATCCCACGTGAAGGGTTTCCAGCCCGCATCGTCAGGGAGGTCTGCAATGGTGGCATTGATGAAGTCATCCCAAACATCTTTTGGCGGACCTTGAAGTTTGTGCTCAGGGTGGCGCTGTACATCACCAGTGATCTCAGCAGAGGACTTTTCCTCAAGGAGTTTGCCCCACCAGCCTGGTTTTCTCTGCTTGTCCCTTTTGTGATCACGATATGCAAGCCAGTCTCCGCGAAGAACACGTTCACGACGAAGTTGACACCAAGTCAGTCGGGCTTTGCGGCGCATTTTATGTGCAGCTTTCCAGTCCTGTGGGTTGTTGGTTGCTTTGGCGAGGCGAAAAGTGGCACGAACATCACCGTCATCAACGTACTTGCAAGAGGCTCTGGGCTTGGTACAGGTAGATGCAAGTTTCTCAATGTCATCCCAGTCAATGATGGGGTCGGTAATTAGGAAGCTCGCAATTCACCCATCTTGGTCGCGAATCTGCATTCCACTGATGTTGCGCTTTGTTTTGAAATGAACATCACCAAGAAGGAGAGCATGATCCGACCCAATAGCAATGCGTCTTTCTGCATCAATCTCGAATGGCTGAAGATCAACTTGTCTGCCAAAGATCATATCGATTTGTCTGCCCTGTCTTTCTACGTCGCGAGGAAAATGTGTCGGATTATCACGGTGCTGCAAGCAAGGAGGTACTGCGCGAAGACCGTGTTGAGCAAACGTATCAGCCATGTGTTGGAAGTTTGTGTTCCCCAGGGCAGGTCTGGTTCCATGTGCCATGTCAGAGTCATGTATCCATTTCACTTGCTCATTGACGTCGATGCCCACAATACACGGGAGATGTTTCCACTTATTGTCAAACATCTTCCCAACTTCATGAAGAGCGGTACCATAGACATCGGAAGTCACCCCAGTAGGGGAGTGGATGCTAGCAAGGATAACTCGTCCGATGTTCTTGAGCTTGACCACAACAGCATATCCCCTTCTACAGGTACGGCGATCAACCACACAGTCAAATAGATCATTGGCAACTCCAATGGCAGTGCCTCTCCACTGTTCACGATGTTGAAAAGACACCCACACACATTTGTCATTATCATCGGTTTTCCATCCAGGCTCTCGTCTTGCAATCTCCTGCACAAAGAAGAAGTCACCCTCCGGACACGCCTTGTTCACTTTGTCCAGTGGTTGGCCTCCCAAATTCCAAGAAGCCACCTTAAGTCGGATGTGTTTTTCACACACGCCATTGTCAGCATCTTTGCCATTTTCATCCCGTATCCTTTGAGGAGCAGGATGAGTGAAACCCGTCAGCTTTTCTCACATGTTGAGTTCCCTTTCCAAGGCCGAGATGACCTTGGTGGGCGTCGACCCTGTTGCGCTCGCCATCGCTCCAACATCAACCCAGCCTCCTGTCATGATCTTGACATCTCCCTTGGGTTGACGATGTGTAGCGCTGCCCAACTTCCAATCTTGCCTCCATATCGTCCCAGCTGACCAATCAACGTCGTAGTTATCGCTCACGAGGGCATCTGGGACGAGGGGTGCACCTTCTGAAGACTTGGCATCACCTGCAAGATCAAAGGCAACTCGACGAAGCATGGAAACATGCGCCGACCTTTGTCTTGCCGTGCGAGATTTCAAGAAAGAAGTCCAAGCTGGCTTTTGCGAACCCTGTCTCGTGCTAGGCCAAACGTGTTTGAGTGCACTGACAGCTTTGATCACTCCCCACATCCTCTCTTTGACCAGGTAGTAGTTCTCGCCCTCACGTTCTTTGAAGCGAATGATGGCAAAGCTCTTTCTCGGACCAAACACTGTCACTCGATCCACGTCAAGGAGGGGTTTGATGGAGTCCATCTGAAGGAGTTCAGCAGCTTCATTCTCGATAATCTCCTTCTTGGTGTCCTGTGCCCAGCCACCAATGATCAATGCCCTCTTGTCTTCATCGGACAGGCCATCCTGATTAGGTTCACCTCCCTTCATGAAGAAACGTCTCCCTTGATTGTCCTTTGCGTGGTCAGAAGAGTTCGCCCACTCATGTCGCCCAGGAAGGTGTTGTTGCTGTTGTCGACGGTGCAAGTACTGAGCCCAAGGATCATGATGTCGAGCATCGGCAGGGCCAGGTAGAGGAGGACGGGGTGCCATTCCTTCACCAGGACCATCTCCACGAACCTTAATCTCCTCGAGCTGGTTCTTAAGGTCTTCCACTGCCGATTCCAGCCCCTGTATTTGGTCTTTATGTTTCGCGAGCTCAGTCTGTTGAAGAACGTTGTCCTTCTCCGTGATTGTCAAACGTCCACCCATCACTGCCAGGCTTTCCTTGGTGGAGGTCTGATGCTTTTCGATGGTCTCCATTCTTCCACAAACATCGCCCCATGCTGACTGCATTTCTTGTTTGACCGAGAAGAGGTGTTGGGCAAAAAGGTCACGAAGTTCTCGACCCGTGAGAGGAAGATCACCATCGCCCCGTTCATGTGGCCGTTTTGTGGGACTTTGCTCATCCTCTTCTTCTTGTTTGGTGTCAATTCTATCCCGAGCACCCCGATCACGTTCACGCTTCTTACTTCTTGCAGCTTCAACAAGTGTTGCCGGAGGTGGAGCAGGAAGATCATCCCCATTCGGTGGCCTTTGTGCATCATCCATGCACACTTCCCCAACTCCTCCAGCTTCACTAGCCACATCACCTTGGTCAGCATCCATGTCACTCACGACGTCGGTCGGGCTGCCAACTTCAAGGATCTCCGCCATACCACACTTATGTAGAAGAGGAAGAAGAGGAGGAAGAAGTAGCAGCCAGAGGCTCGAAAGACAATCGAAACAGGAAGAAGAAGGAGGAGACACCGCCAGCCAGCCAGCGCACGACGGAGAGCAGGCCGAAATGAAGAGGGGCAGAAGTGGCCCAGTAAGTGTGGAACTCGCAACAGGCAAATCGCCCCAGAGCCGACATCTTGAGCCGTAGCCATTGGGGTTGAGGCTTTGGGATTAGGGTTTAGGGTGTAGGGTTTGGGATTAGGGGTTTGGGGTTTGGGATTAAGGTTTAGGGTTTGGGATTAGGGGTTTGGGGTTTAGGGTTTCTGGTTTCGGATTTCAGTTTTCGGGTTAGGGTTTTTTTGTTAAGGGCCCTTTTCCAACCGCAGAGTCTGCTACGGAAGTCTCCCAGGGAGACAGGCTTGTTGGAGCACCAGCTGGCTTGGGTTTCGGGTTTAGGGTTTCGGGGTTTAGGGTTTAGTGTTTGGGGGTGTGGGGTTTAAGTCTTCGGGTTTTGGAGTTCTTTTTGAAAGGGTCTCTTTTCCGCTTTGCAATCTCCTGGGGTTTGGGCTTCGAGTTCAGGATGTAGAGTTTAAAGTCTCGGGCTTTGGGCTTTAGGGCTTGGGGTTTGGAGTTTCGGGCTTAAGAGGCTTAGGGCTTAGGGTTTCGGATTTAAATCATTTTTGGTTTATGTTTCAAGGCTCTCTGGGCTCTGGGCGCCATTTTCTAGTTCATGGTTGGGATAGGACTAAACATGTACAAATTTGTTCCCTATAGGTTTCATAAGTACCCATACAAATTATAAAATGCTACCCAGCTATGACAAAGTTTTGGTTTGTGTTTCTTTGGTTGTTTAGGGGTTAGGGCTGGGGTTTGGAGCGTCGGCGTAGGGCTTCTCAGGGGGCCATGGTCGATGCTGATGCTGAGGCTGCATACATGGTGGTGTTGATGGTGGTGGTGATGGTGGTGGTGGTGGTGGTGGTGGTGGTGGTGATGGTGGTGGTGGTGGTGGTGGTGGTGGTGATTGTTATGATAGTGATGATGGTGATGATGGTGAAGATGGTGATGATGACGAGGATGACAACGATGATGGCAAGCATGACAAGGACAATGAGCAATACGGCAGTACCACCGTAAGTAGTAAACAGTAAACATGAACAAGACCTTCCACCAGCAAAGGATATGTAGCTCTCAGAGGAACCATCCCTGGCAATCCGCAACATAACTTCCGTTCCACAAAAACTATTGACACCCCTTCCGCTCCAAATGAAAATCCTAATCTTAACCCCCGAACCTGTGAACCGTGTCGTCTGCCGTGCACCCACAAACGGCGTGTTGAAAACATGCCAGGAGCACATAGAAAGGAGGGGCTCCTCCCTCCTCAGCCTGCGACGGCTCGGCGTATCCAGATTACAGTCCAAGTCCGTAAACCCTACTATCCCAAGCTATCCCAAACCTAAAACTTAAAAGCCTAAACCGGTTAGAGCTCGGAAACGACTAGTTCCACGAAAAAACATCGGTTGTCTAGTGGTGCAAAAAAGCTTACATTAATTAGGAGAAGGTAAACACATCGCAAGTTTTTTGTTTGATTAAATTGCCCTTTCATTTTCACTAAATTCAATGCATTTGTGTGCTCTTGTCTTTCCGTAGAAAACTGCACACTGCAGACTACCAATCCAAACACAAGGTTTCCTGTCGTTGAACATGATATACTCACAGAGGGGGTGGACAATGGTGGAGAACATGTTCATCTTGCGCACCCTCCACATCTGAGATAAGGGAAAGGCGTAGGAAGCTTAAAACGCGTAGGAAGCTTGTGAGACTAGGCGAACAAATCCCAAAACAGAAACAGACTCTAGGATATACCCCTCCTTCGACCCTCGCAAGATGGAAACAAGATATCCGCAAACCAAGCCAGGCATCGTATGAAAGCGATGCAGTGTAATATCTTGTGTTACAAAAGTATTGCTTTCCGGAAACATTTCCTTTTTATTCCTGTCAGGACTGGTATTGATGTTCCAGACATTCCGAAGATTAGTCCAGAAAGTATTAAGTTCATATGCCTTTGTGACTACGACGCTTTAACTGGCGATTGAAATGCGTGTGGAAAGGCGATAAACTCACAGAACAAAGCCACCTTTGTGCTTCGCTCTCTTCCTTGGCTCACATCACTGTATTTACCCCATAAATTCCGGACATTGTAACCTTTTGCCAAAAGGCTCAAATGATGAGAGCGAAGCAACACACCAAAACCATGCTTTCAGCACTTGCTCCTTTATCAGAACGAATTTAAACCTGTTTTGCTTCTGTCTTAATGCCAGTCGTCTCGTCACGTCATAATAGGGGAAATACATAGTACGGTGTGGCTCCCTGTTTCTTTCGCTGACTGGGATCACGCTTGCGCTTCGTTTCATTGTGTTGAATTGCCCCGAATGAAGCCAAAAGGCTCGCTTTAAACATAGCACCTCATTTCTTGTTCCGGCTTTCGCTCACTCGTTTGCTTCTGCTTCAAGGAAGACGGTCACACATTCGTTTCTCTGCGTTGAAAATTCATGAAACGAAAAAGGGTTGCTAGTACTGGTAGTAGTGGTCGCCGACGGCCCCAGAATTCAGGAGGAAATCCAAACCAAAGAAGCCAAAGAAACCACACGAGAAACCAAAAGAACCAACACGAAAATCCCAGAGGGGAGCCCCAAAACAAAAGAACAAAAAAGAAACGAAGGCAACATGTGTACGTGGAGCTCTTGGTGCTAGATCCCCTCTGGGAACTTGTTATTTGGGGTGTTCTCTTTGTTTGGTTTTGACTTCTTGTGTTTGATCTCCTCTTGGATGTTTGTGTTTTTTGGTGTTGTTTTGGTTGGTTTGTTGATTCTGTTGTTGTTGCGTGTTACCTTTTTTGTTGTCTATGGCTTGCATCTCGTCCTCGGTTTTTTGGATTTTGGGGCTCGGGCTGCTCTGGTTGATTTGGTTTTGGCCTCGTTGAGCATGGGTATCTTCGTTGTTTAGGGGACGGCAATGACCTATTCGTAAAACTAGCCGAACATTAAACGCAGGGGCCATTTTCCGACCGCAAAAACCATTAAAGCACCCTTATCATATTGCTTTTCTCTTTTCTGGAGAACCCCAAAGACCACACTTAAACCCTAAACACTTATGGGATCCTGAGGAGAACCGCAAAGACGACACCGAAGTCGGCCAAGGGGCTGGACCGGTTCCTTCACGAAAGCCCACATGGGCGAACAGGGCTCGCAGGACCTTCCGATGTACCATAGCCCCAATTAGGGTCCCTTTTTCGGGTACTTAGAAGTCTACATACTACCTACTTACTAAGTCCCCCGACCCTCCAAGTAGGGGTTACTTGGAGTACAACTCCTAGGTCCCCTCCTCTAGGTAAGGGGCCTCGAAGGGTGCTAGCGCCAGGGTACTGTAATACGGGCACTGTGCGGATTCGAGGGTTCGAAAGGATTTGGGGTTTACGATTCGTGGATCTAGGGTGCAAGGCCCGAAACCATCCCGGAAACTAGAACCATACGAGAGTTTCCAAAAAACAGGCGACCCTCATATAGTACCCTATAAGGCCCCCAATGCCCGAATTGTCGGAAACTCAAAACCTCTTTTGGTACCCTTTTTGTAACCCTTTAAATCCTAAGGGTACCCCGAATCTTCGGAAACTCCCATAAAGCGAAGCCACTCTGAGATCAGCGCTCCATCCTGGCCGCATTGGCTGCAAACCTCGGCAAAAGCTCGCGGTTCTTTAACTGGGTTGTGGTTTTGGGGCTCTGAAAAGTATTTATGAATAGGTACCTCTGTAGGAACCATAAGTGAAATTAAAAAGTTTCCCAAATTGCCACCTATTTAAGGGTTCTATAAGTGGATCTATAAGTGTTTAGCGTTTAGGGTCTAGGATTTGGGGTGTAGAGTTTAGGGTTCAGGGTTTAGGGCTTGGAAACTGTAAACCCCTAAACCTTAAACCAGGAAGGGTCCACGGTGCAGGGCTGGGGGTGCTCAGGGGTGTAGGACAGGGTCTATCCTTGTAGGGCTTAGCATGCAAGATGTAATCCTTGTAGGTTCAGACTTCAGGGGTGAGGATCACAGGGCTTAGTTCGAGCTTGGAAGCAACAGAAGCTTTGAAATCCATGCTCGAAGCAAGGATCTACGGGGTCTTCGTAATTGGAAAAGGGTTTTGCTGCTTTGGGTTTAGGGTTTAGGATTTGTCTTGCCATGACTGCGTGATGCATTCGAAGCTCATGTCGCATGGGTAGGCTTTGGTGTGTCGATACGAAACCCTGAACCTGAACCCAAAACCACGAACCTCCCGTTTTGTCTACAACTACACCGACACTTTGAAAACTACGCCTGCGCGCCAGGAAGTCCTCTCACAAGCATCATTTGTTGATGGCTTTGGGGACTTAACAAGTAGCTGTAGCTCGTATAAGTAGACTATCGCATGCAGGCATAGGTTTTCATTATGCAGTGAACCTCATCTCCCGATAGCCCAGGCTATATGACCTTAGCTGCCCTAGCTCGCCCCTAAAACATAAACCCAAATGAGTATAGGGTAACTATACTTATAACCCATACTACGGGGCTTATAACCCTGCTTATAACTACCCCTGAACCTCCAAGAAATCCCTAAACTCTATACGCTTACAGAATCCCTATAGACCCCTTTAAAGGGGTGCCATGGGGGTCCCGGCGCGCTCTTCCACGTCATGGTTGAGCTCGGCCAACCAGGGCCTGGCTGCGACATGTCTAATACGATGCCCTAAACTCTAAACCCTAAACCCTTAAACGGTGGGTTTAGGGTCTAGGGTTTAGGGATGTGACAATAACATGATGAAACCAAATAGACTACTGTCATACTGTACCACCTTACAGAAAATGCAAAAGGCTGAAGAAGCTACTGACAATCACAACCGCCGATGTTGTCATCATCACCATCATCCGCATTATCATCACCGTCGTCGTAATCCTCGTCATCACCGCCGTCGTCATCGCCGTCATCATCGAGGAGGGTCAGCATCGGCATCCTCGTCAACATCTTCATAATCATGATCCTCCTGATACACATGGTCAACATCATGGCGAGCATAACGGCATGCTCTGCCTCAATGACACCGTCATTGCAACGGTGATGGTCCTATCATAGCCGTAACGATAGTCGTCTAGTGAATGTCGTGGGTCTGCCCCCGAGATCCGTTCAACCCCAAACCCTAGACCTTTCAACCTACACCCTAAAACACTTAAGCCTGTTAGACTATTGACTCAAGAGGATGCCTGAAAGCGATGGAGTGCAGAATGGCGATGCTGCTTAGGTCTCTTTTTGGGTTTCTCCTTCTATCGTTAAGATTGGGCTTAGGGTTCTATCCTTTAGGTTTAGGGTGTTATCTGCTCCGAAGTTCAGGGCTCAGGGTTTAGGGCTCTATGATGCTCCATCGTTTAAGGCATGAGCTAGCCGTGATAAATAGGGTTTAGGGTGCGGAATGACCTGAAAAATGCTACACAGCTCACCAACGAGCTCTAACATACGGGGCTGAATAATTAGAAAAGGGGCTCTACTACAGAAAGAATAACGCACCCTAAGCAACAGCAGTACAAATTGTTGCGGCCTCTATATTCCTCCAAGTTCCCCGAACTTCGGCACCATCAACTAACTTGACCTCGCATGCGAACTCTGACCCAGCACAAATTTTTTCTCGCAAAGATTGCCTAAACCCCACGCCATAAACCTGAATCCTAAAGGATTAGGGTTCCCCACGTTATATACTAACTTTGTAGCCAATGCTGAAAAGCCTGAGAAGCATCGAGAAGGCCTCAACGGATCAGGAGGCCGCTGGCCGTGCGGCACGCACCAAGCTCAGGTGTCGGAAAGGTTCGATTAAGGTTCAGGGTTTACGAGGTTGCGAATTAAGCTTCAAGGGGAGATCGGTGGTGTAGGGATAAGGCTTTGGGATTCAGGATTCAGGGCTTATGCCCCCGCTCAAAAGCTGCCAAGAATGAAGGTTCGGCATTTGGACTTTGGGCTCGATCTTGACAGGGCGGAGGTTCAGTGAGGGGGCTGCATGGGTGATATTCCGCGGTTGGGGTTGGATTGGGACGTGTTCGGGGCTGTGCAACTACCCCGTTTCTGTACCTTTTCGATGGAGGCCGCAAATGGCTCTCGATGCCTTTGAAACTAAAGTAAATACACATTTCTGTAAGAACATGCTTCTTGGCATCTTGTTACATCGAAACATTATTCTTCCATGGAAATATCCCAATGCAAGTACGAAGAAGAGGAGGAGGGGCATCAGGGACTCGGACCCCGAAAAACCTGCAACCTCCAACCACAACCCGAAAATCTAAACCAACCCCAAGAGCTTACAGCTTTAGGGTTCAGGGTTTAAGGTTTAGGGCTTAGGGCTTCAGGGCTTTAGGGTTTAGGGTTTAGGGCTTCAGGGCTGTCGGGCTTAGGGTTTAGGGCCCCCAAATCTGAACCCCAAGAACTAACCCCCTCACCCTTAGACCCGCAACTCTGTAAGCCCTGAACCCCTATGGTTTAGCAGTGATACAATGGTACTGATGATAACTAACAAGAATGTTCAGAACAACAAACATTTAAAAAAAAACAGCGTTAACAACAATGGCAAAAAGAACAGCAATAGCGACAACAATACCAATGACAGTGCAAGTGACGATAAAATCGGGGTGAAAACTTCAAACAACAATAATAACAAGAATGGCAATAATAACAATAACCATGACAACACCGATAAAGATGAAGACAGACAAGGCAACCAGACGAAAATCAGAAGATTAGTAACGACAACCAAACAAGCATAATAATTCATTTCAATAAATAATGACTCCGGAATAATAATGCGAAGAAGAGCAATAATAATACAATGTTCATAACAACAATCAGAAGAATAACAAATGCTAGTAATGGTAGTATAATCCTTCATGCTAATAATGTAAGCGAATATTAACAAAAAAAATCTTGAAAGTAATAATAATGAGGGCAATGATAATGATAACGACAATGATAATGACAATAAGATATGAGATTAGTACCAAGACTAACAAGAATAATGATACCAAATGCCAAATAATAGCAACAATACTAGCAATACGAAAAACACTACTAGTACGAGTAACTAGCAATGAAAGAGTATATAATATTCCTGATCATCATCATGGAATCTGAGGACCAGGCTTTCCCGCAATAATGGCAATAACTATAAGAGTATATGATACCTACGATCATCATCATTCCCTCTAAGGCCCAGGCTTTCCCGCTCCATGCTGCTGAAATCCTGGCGGCATTGAAGTTCCCAGACTTTCCCGGGCTGAGGGCCTTCGAAGAGCTTCCCTGTTGGGGGGTTTGGGGCCTTAGGGTACTTCAGGGCTTAAGGTTTAGGGCTTGGGGCATAGGGCTTAGGGTACTTCAGGGCTGAGGGTTTGGGGTTTAGGGTTTAGGGTTTTAGGGTTTTAGGGTTTAGGGGTTTAGGGGTTTAGGGTTTAGGGTTTCGGGTTTAGTTTAGGGTGGGGAGTTGTATGAGCTAGGAGATTCCGGATGCAGGGTTTTGGGATGTCTGGGGTCTCTGGGGTCGAGTTTGCCAGCTTTGGCTGAGCAGTGGGGAAGCCTACACTTCAAAGGCCGTGGCCCCCAAGCCGGGAATCCCTTCCAGTGTTTGGGACTACTGGTACTACGATTATTATTATGATTACCATGGCTACTACTACTACTACTACAACTACTACTGCTATTGTTGCTATTGTTGCTATTACTGTTATTACTACGACCTGTATACGACAACGATGCGAGCAACTCGAGGTCGCAAGATGCGGCGGTAGCGAGAACAGGTGTTTCCAACCCGCCCGCCTCCAGGGTTTAGGGTTTAGGGTTTAGGGTTTAGGGTAGGGTGCTCCGTTCTCTAATTACAACACTCTGCTGCCAGGGCACAGGCCAAGTACAGATGTCGTGCTCGCCGCAGCCAACAAAGATGCTCCGCAGGACTGGATGGCGATGTGGACAGGGCCTGCCAGGAGCAGTGGAGCAGCTGCAAAATCTGCGCAGTCCAAGCATATCCCAAAGCCATGATGAGAGTGCCATGAAGCTCACTACAGCAATTGAGACTTCAAGAAGGCATGACACCGGAACAAGGACGGGAATGGTGCTCAGGGTCTGGTACACCGATCTCAAGTCATTGTTAGGCCTGCACTCTGAACTCTCATGCACTGAGCTCTTAGCAAGGCGTCTCCTAAATTTAAAACCCTGCGGAAGGCCCCGAAAACAACCTGATTAAAACAAACTAACCTGTCACTAATTCTGCGATCTCTCTCGGGTCTCGGCACGTCTCTGCGATGGATGAAGTCGTAGCATCTGGCTCGAGGCTTCATGGTTTGCAGTCATCGGGATTCGAGATTGGGGTCCTCAGCTTGAGGGTCTAGGATCACAGTATGGTGTGCAGTGTTAGCGAATAGGCTCCTATTGCACTTCGTGCCTGGTTTTTAAAAGCAGCCTCTATCCTGCTTGTGATTGTAATCTGTTGCATTTCAAGAAAACCTTGCCGAAGGAATCTCTCATTCGGCGTCTGTCCGAAGGATCTCGCGCTCCGGTTCTACAACTGAGGGTCCCTTTTAGGGTCCCTCTTGATACGGGTGCCGTACTATGTTGAACCTGAAAAGGGACCCTTCTTTAGGGAACTACGCACATGCACTTTGGTCCGGGAATGCTGCAGTCCTATCGCGAACTCGCCAAAAGTGAACCACGGACGCCAGACCCCAATGTAGGGGCCTTTAAAGGGTTCCTTTCAGAGTTCTAGGAGGCTCAATTGAAATAGTGTTTTCGGGGTATACTACAGTATAAGTACACTCATGAACCCTGAGGAATACAGTAGTGTTGGCCATTATCCAGGCTTCTTTTTTACCTCGTGCCTGAATCCTCAATCTTGCAGCCTGAACTCAACACACCCTAAATCCTTGGTGCCAAGAGCTCAAATGTTGAACCCCGACCCGTCGATTCGCTTTCCGGACACGCGACATTTTGGGCCGTGGGGTTCTCGGTAGCTCTCTGGAGCTTGTTTGAAGCATGTTGCCTATCATCTCCTAAGTATCCGTGTGTGCTTCTCTTGACCTGCTGGCCTTGTCAGCATCAGAGTCCTGTCCTTCAATCCCAAGACCGCAAACCTCGAATGTTCTCCACAGACTTCGACATGTGATTTTAGAAGATAGCAAACACAAGGCCAGCAGTCGGGGCAAAGAGTACGTAAGCCCCCAAAACAAGCTCCCAAAACGAATTTCAGAAAGGAAGACGAGTCAAAGAGTGCAGACGCCTACAAGCCCACGCCCTCAAAAAACTCTGCCAGCCACTGCAGCGCAGATCGGGTGACACACGGCCGGGTTGTGTCCACCTCGGCATCATTGTCTCAAGGCTTCCTGGATCGGTTCAGAAGTGGCATTCATGGAAGAACAATAAACGCTGTGAGCCCCAGTTCCTGCTCTACGAACCCTGAAATGGGCAACAGCACTGAGGTCCGCAACACAGGCCAGCTGGGAAAGCACTTCCTTGGTAGCAGGGCGATGCTTTCTAGCAGTGACATCTTGCAGCCTCGTTTTGAGAAGCATGTGCTTGCTTCAAGCCTCTAAGCTTGCAAATTGCACCGTGAATGCGATGGTGATGGTAGGAGGAGGATGATGAGCAGAAAGCAGGGCAGAAACAGGAAGATGCTGTCATCATCACGATGATCGTGATAATGGTGCTGCTGATGATGGCGACAAGGAAGAAGATGGAAATTATGGTGCTGAAGAAAGAAGCATAAGACCTTGAACAAATGAACATGAATGTGATGATGTACGCGGGGACGGTAACTGCAAGGACCAATTGTTGAAGGTGATGCTAACGAAGATGAATAAGAGCCTTATGGGGAGCAGACGATGCAAATGGAGATGAAGATGCTGGTGACTTGGTGATGATGATAGCCATATGGGCGGTGACAATGGGTGTCGTTGCACATTATATAAGATGTGCAGAAAGTTTCGCAGAATGGCACGGATGGCACAAATGATGACTGTGATGACGATAAGACGCACAAAGAGACGGCGATGCTGGCGAAAATCGACATTCACAGTTTGGCGTCGGCGATGACGTGCAATGGCATGCAATGAAGAGAACTGAAAACCGTGATGCTACTGATTGCGGTGGTGCTAACCCTCAAGACCATGATCATCATGAGGGCGATGATGACAACAAGTTAATGAGGCTGATTGCGATCATGCGACGATGATTTTCGTGGAGTCAGATTAGCCGTAAGTGTGTTATATACAGCTAGCAGCTATGATGATGAGGTGGCGGCTGCTGTGGCACTTATCTGATGGAGGCTGAACTTCCAGGATGGGGAGTTTTCAGGCTCGGACGGTACAGGGGTTTCAGGAAGAGCGGTACTTCACACTGAGGGCTTAGGGTTTAGGCTTTAGGGTTTTGGGTTAAGGGTTTAGGGTTGGTCCACTCTTGACGCAGGGGGAAACTCAAGGCCCTACAGCTCTCCGCTCCCGCTATGCCGGAACCCCTGAGCCGCTCCCCGAAAAAGTAACAGCTGCCCAGAGAGCCCAATACCCCTTAGTTAAGGAATATAGCTTAAATCATAACCTGAAGCCCAATACCCCTCAGTTAAGGAATATAGCTCAAATCATAATATGAAGCCCTATATAATTTAAGCCATATTCCTGGATTAAGGGGGCTCTCTGAGTAGTAGGAACCCTTGTAGCAACTGTTGTATGAACCGTTACAGCAACCCTTCGGGCAACCCTTATAGACGACCGTGCTTTCCAGGCAGCCCATAGAGGCCACTTGGTGGTAAAGAGGTCGAAGAACGGTGACCTAGTGCTCTGCAAGTCAGAGCTTGGGTGTCGGTGCTTCAGGCTTGAGGGCTGTGAGCCCTGGGCTTTAAGTTTAGAGTCTTTTGCAGGTTTTGGTCGGTTATTGTGTTGAGGGTTGGGTCTGCAAGTGTGAATTTGCTTTTTTGTAAAAAACCCTTCGACCATCTCTCCCCAATCTTCCACTGGGCGCCGGAAAGGTGGCAGGAGAAAGGACGCCGTCGAAGACACGGGATATGTGTACATATACAGACACATCTACGTATATGTATACGTATGCATTTACGTTTTAATATACATATTCCAACAGATATACATACCCATATTAAACGATATACCTACATACATACACATATACCTACATACATACATACAGACATACAGACATACAGCCATACAGACATACGTACGTACATACATACATCTGTGCGTACATACGTACATACAGACGTACATACTTACATACATATGTACGTAGGGGTATGTATGGCATACCTATGTATACGTAAATACATGTATACGAATCTGTACAAGCATGTATGCATGTAGATACATGGACGGAAGGAAGAATGAATAAACGAAAAAACCAACTAAAAAATGAATGAATGCGTGAATGAATGACTGGCTAACTGATTGACTGAGTGACTGCATGAGTGAGTGAATGGACGAGTCGTGCGTTAACGAATACATCAACGAGTAAAGGAAGGAAGCAAGGAACGCATGGAGGGTGGCAGGATGGAAGGAAAGAAGGACAGAAGGAAGGAAGGGATGCATGATAATCAGATAGGAATGTGCAAATGTATGCATACATATATAAGTATGCATGTATGCATAGAAATACATGTGTACATACCTAATGATGTGTGTTTGCATACTTTTTTACTTGTTAATTTTTTCGCTATCAATACAATATGCGTACATATACTACTATATTATATATACCTATATATATATATGTATTCAATCTTCAGGCTCAGGATGGATTCGCTAAGGCCGAGCACCAGTTCAGCTTTGACGACACCCACGCACTGATCGTGTCCTGCACTGGAACGGGGAAGTTACAAGCCCTCCAAAACCGCCCGGTGTTCTCAACTAAAGGTTCCCTTCTTAGGGTTTGGGTTTGGGTTTAGGGTTTAGGGTTTAGGGTTTTTAGTTTAGTCGTTGGATGCTTAGCATAGAAGTGGCCGTTTGCTGTAGTGTCGGCTCAAAAGCGGACCGCGCCTCAATAGTAAGCATCGTAATGTCTTTGGAATGCGTCCCTAGCTTGATACAAGTCTACCCGAAGTACCTGTGCGATACTTACTTATTTCAGCAATGATCTTGCTGCAAGCACGGCCAGCTAGAGCATCTGTAGGTACATATGGGTAGTTCTCTAGATTAGGGTCCCTTTTGTGGTCCCCAAAATAGCACGGCACCCTTATACAAAGGGACCCTAGTTTAGAGAACTACGCTGTGTTGCAAAATAGCAGGGCTCCGTACAATCCAGTATAACACGATGGTACTAGCAGTTGACACAGGGTTGGGGGTCATTATACTATAATTATAATAAGGAACACCCCAGAACTAGTATTGGTAATTATTTGGGAGTTTCCGAAAATAGGGGACCCTAATATAGTACCCTAAATAATAGGATCCTTATTATAAGGACCCCAAAAAATTTTCGGAAACTCCCATTTAGATCTCTACATGAGCAGCTTGGAGCCCCAAGATCGCAGTGTTCAGAAGAGCTCCCTCTTCGAGGGAGCGATCTGTGGGGGGCCGGAGACGGAGATCCCTTTGCTGGGGACCAACCGGGAGCAATAGCGACGAAGCCTCCCCTCTAATATACCCTAAATACCCTCTGTTATACCCTAAATACCCACTTTTAAGGACCATAAGGGCTCTATTAAAGGGCAAAAGCGATGCTACTGATGAAGACGAAACTGGTCACGATGCTGAGGGTGATGGCCACCGTAGTACTCGACGACGGCCACAATGAGTCTACCCGCTTTCCAGAAACAACAGGTACGGATATACTAGAAGTGATCATTAGTAATTACCTGCACATCATCATGGTCATGAGTATTCTGCATCGGGTGCAAGCAGTGCTCATGACATGACCCATAACCCACATCCAGCCTGCGCAGAGACGATCAGCGAGTAGACCATGTTTTGCGTGTCTTTCAGGGATCCCTCGCAGTGAAGGCTGTTGTTCATGAGGCCTCTTCAGGTTTGTTGAAGAATGATGCATGTTAGTGTCTAGGCACTGCGTTGCTTCACAAGGAAGATTTAATACGGGTCTTTGTAGTGCTATGTGGGTATTACAATCCACGGTTGTTACACGGTTTCGGGCGGATACCTTAATCCGCATGTAGAAAAACTGCAGCAGGTCGAAGAAGCTTGCGAGTTCTTCTGACTTCGAAAGTCCCAAAACACTCGGTGTGGAAGATCGTTGAATAATGACGGCTGCCAAAGGTGATAATGTCCACCCTGAACGCCTCTATGGCCAGTGCTACAATTGCCTTAGCAGCTCTGAAGCACGAAACGCCATGCCAAAAATGAGTACACCTGAACTGGTTGCAGAGCCTATCTTCTTAGATTGAAGGGTTTAGGCCACGACTTCGTGTTTAAGGCTTAGCGCCCTACCCCTTCAAAGCATCCTGCAGTTAGCCCCTCGCCGGCCCGGTGCCTGGTAGGTTCCCCGGTTGCGAACCATGTCCAAAGCTAGGGACAACAGGGCCACTGCATTGCCTCTCGTGGATCCCGGGGAGTTGGGCTTTGGCTTTTTTTTGCTGTTGCAAGGCTTTCGTCCGTATGGCTTTGGATCTTCGGATTTGGGGTTTCAACATCCAGGAATCCAGGAGTCAAACTACACGGTTTAGAGCCGGGAATGCGGGGGCCTCCAGCTCAAGGCTTGGGACCTCAAGGGCCAGAAACTCTGACAGTGAAAGCTGCTAATATGCGGACTGAGACAGGCAGAGAAAGGAGTCAAATCAACTGATCGCGAAGCAGCAGACAGTCAGTCCTGGAAGTCACAATGTTAAACTTAATGCAATATAGGTAGTAGCAGCTGCATCGGTACCACCACTACGCAGGTCAGTGGCCTTCATATGATGTGTGCGTACTGAGGCCGATAATCACGAAACAGTGAGATGCATGGCATCAATGCATGTTATTCGTACATACACAGGAAACATACACATAGACACATACATATACGTGTGCACATGCAAACACTATCACATCCATATACATGCAACGTACATACACGCGTCATACACACGCTTATAGACGCATCAACAGTGTACACAATCATGTGCATCATACATATGCACATATACATCTACATACTGATATGTACAGAGTTAGCTGCAGTTAGATTTCAGAGCTATATGTATGACATGATTATGGTTATTGCTGTTAATATAATTCACTTATGTTTCCAAACACAAACCGTGCTCAAAGTTTCCCGCTCTGATATAAAATCGATTCCAATCATATCTATAGTAAACGTGGTAATGAAAAAGCTCGCAATCTGCCAGATCCAGACATCGCTCTTTTTTCTTCACACATATGCTCGGTTTGCGAGAAGGGGAAACCTTCGTCGAGCCTCCCGGCCGCCTCACCCCGCTTCCAAAACGAGGCTCGCGACCCAGCTTTCGTCAAGCAGAATTCTCGCAGCACCAAGCTTGTGAAGTCGTTCGAAGTAAAAGCGACTCGGATCGTCAGCGATGTTGGAATGTGATGGAACACGAGCGTACCAGGCGTGCTGGCCTAGCTCACACTCAAGGGCAGTGGCTTTGGAGATGATAAGGTCCGCGATGGCAGTGCCACCCGCCCCCTTGATCATCCCAATCCTTGCCGGCTCGTTGTCAAGATAGTAAACGGTTTGCTGGTGGGAGGATAACTTTCCCCAAACGTGCATCGCGATAAGCACTGGCAGAAGCTCAAGCTCATAGATAGGATGAGTCGACGTCGCAAGCAAGTGATGCATCGCCTCACGGCTCACTTCCCCTGTAAAGTAAGCAACACACCTACCATGAGGAGAGACCAATACTCCTCCGAAAGAGCCTCGACCTTGCTCGAACGCACCGTCTGTGAAGATACAAGTGGTCTGCAGTGCCATTGCCGATATGGTCACAGGCAGAGCATGACAGATGCGCCTCCTAATCATGTGTAAAGCCCACTTGACATCAGCAGACAGCTTCACAGTACCACTCGAGCCTTGAGCATGGCGACCCACATGCTTGACAGCCACTTGAGCAACTCTACCGAAAGTGAATCCTTCGAAGAAGACGAGTCGTCCTCTGAGCTTCTCCGCCTCCTTCGTAGTCATGCTGCCGTCCGCAAGGATGGAGTCAATGCACGTGGTCAGCTCCTGCTTCCTAGCGTCGGTGTGCCCGACGACAATCGAGCCGCACTGAGCTCGCTGCAAATCCACGTTCCAAGTGCCGCAAAAGAATCCGCAAACTGTGGAGCTTTCTTGCCCTCGTTAGCATAATCAAGTCCAAGCAGTGTAAACATGCGGTCGACACAGGAGCTCGTGTTCTCGAGCAGCGGTTCGCTTGTGACAGTTGGGAAGTCATCGTAATAAGCGGACCAGCACAGCTCCAGCCCAACCAGACTGATGGACCAAATAGCCATGGACAGCCTGAGGAATCCAGCAACAGAGCCCACTGCACCGAAAGGAAGACTGTTGGCTCCAAGGAGGATGGGCTGTGCCGCACCAGGCTTGTTGACGACAATCCTCAAAAGTTCCCGAGCTGCAGCGCTTATCCCAAATTGACGATAGGCCGCTTGAAGATCACACGTGCGGCCGAGCCAGCGACAGGTGGCCTTGCCGCCACAAAGCTCCAGAGCGCGCCGCAACATAGCTGCAAGAATGTCGATGGAATGAACTCGCATCTTTTCCGGAAGCCCAACGGTGCAGTTGAGACCCCCAACACTGCAGTCATCGATCGTTCGCAGCTTAAGTTTTTGAAGAAGGCCAAACCGGTGTGCAATGATTTTTCCTTCCCAGCAGCCAGACTCATCTATCCAGAACCATCCCTTAGCGATCTCCTCCTCCGTCTCGGCCCAAGTCTTCTGCTCAACGTCGTGATCCTGTCTCTTAGCGAGGCGCCCTTTCACCAGAGCGTGAAAACCCTTGTTCATGGCGACGACGGTTTCCACAGACATTGTAGGCGCTCTCGGGTTGCTCGCGAAAACCTGCGACTCGGCCATCCACCCAGTGAGAGGCAGACCCTGTTCGACCTCGTCAAGGATCTTAACGTCCGGGTAACCTATCTCGCGTAAGAGCTCCTTCCAGAGGAGGATGCGCTTGCCCTTGAGCAGCGCCTGTATGTGGTGTGGCCTCCGCATGTTCGCCTCCATCTCAAGAGGATCAAGTTCGGCAGCACGACTCTCCCAACGTCGGAGAGTGCACAGCCGGCGCTGGATGACCGCTTCCGGAGGATCGCAGAAGTTGGCCTTGCTCGCCCGGTCCACCGCCGGGCACACATGCCTGGCCATGTCCATTGGATGCCCTGCTTCCACCGCTTTTCGTATGAACTCCTCGGGATCGCTGGGAACTCCAACGAAAACAGTTTCAGTAGAAGAACGGCCCAAACCATCAGCATCAGGTACGCGATCCTCAGCAGCGTCGATTCCCAAAACAAAGCCAAGTTCAGCACATCTCTTCTGATCTGCGCAACTCATAGATGTCGCGCCCTGAACATGGAAGGCCACAAGAAGAATCCGCTCGCCCGACCAGTCGTCAGTAGAATGCACCAGCGCCGCATCGAGCTTGGCCGGGTGCTGCGACACTTCAAGCACAAGTTCGGGTTGCTGTGGATCCGCCGGGCGAACTCTGACAGCCCCTGCTTTGAAATCAGAGCAAGGGATGAGAAGGTTGGGCACACCGGGAGTGTTGTTGACATCCCTGTGGGGGCAGGTCTTAAGGTTCCTAAACAACCCAACCGAGGAAAAAGCACACCTAGGGAAAACAGCCTTAACAACCGGCAGTGGTCCTCGGATATGCCACAGTGTTGGACCTGAGGCCGGCATGGCCGGAGAAGTGGAAAACCCCTGAGGTCCACGTCTTTGTGGAATCGAGGCAGTCACCCCTGCTCTTGGCGAATTTCCGATCAGTGGGCAACACATCAAGCAGCATGCGCAGCTCTGCCTTCGCGATGAAACCTTTCTGAAAACACCGATCGCTCAAGCACTCAGCTTTGCAGCCCTTGTGAAGAGGTGCGTTGTCAGGAAACGGACAATGGCTAAAACAGGCAAGCGAAACATCCTGAATGTCGAACGAGCCCTGCCTGGGCTTGCAAGTGAGATCCACAGTATCGAGATAATCGCCCACAAGGGCAACTTCGCCGGGACTCGATCCCCCACTCAGAAAACGCGAAGTGACCTTGGCGCCATTGGGAAGAGTACGCATGAACCTCAGCAAGGCGCCGGACTCAGGATACGTCAGCACTTTGAGGTAGCGGCCAAACTCGGGCACGAGGGGCTTAAGGACTTTTCCTCGAGGAAGAGCCCCAAGCACCAGCCGAGAAGCAGCCGCACATGGAACATGTAGCTGAGAGCTCAAGCAGACATGTAACTTAGCGCCCTGGGCAGAAGCAAAATGCAACAAGCATGAGACAGCTCTTTCAAGGAAAAGCGGAGGCAGAGAGACATCGTTGCGATTTCTGCGCCGCAATTCACCGTCCGCCACCTTGGGTAGCCATGCATCATGAAAGTGACATCCATCGCACTCGAGCTGCAAGGATTGCATGATGTCATGAGACGCAAGAACAATGGTCCTTTTGGGAAGAGAACCACCATGCATGCATGCATCGAAGCAAAAACGAAAAGAAACTAGAAGACAATTGGCCCGAAAGCATCATCAGCGAAGATTGTGGGGCTATGTGATAGATCCAGTGTATAGGATCGTAAAGTCACAGAGTCAAGAGTCATAGAGTCCATGAGTCATGAGTCATAAAGTCATAGAGTTGCAGTGAGATAGCGTCATAGAGTCGTAGTGAGATAGAGTCACTGTATAGGATCGTAAAGTCACAGAGTCAAGATTCGACCAAGCCAATCCCTGTGAAGGGTTCCGCGGGCACCGCAAAATGTGTAACTTCACCTCGCGTTCGAACACTCGACAACGCCAATCTGTGTGAAGGGTTGCAAAATTCATCTCAATGCTCATCCAAAAATTGCAACTTTACCTCGCGATCGAACACTCGATTTTGCAATCCCTGTGAGGGGTTGCAAAATTCATCTCAATGCTCATCAATAATTGCAACTTTACCTCGCGTTCGAACACTCCACCACACCAATCCCTGTGAAGGGTTGCAAAATTCAGCTCAATGCTCATCAATAATTGCAACTTTACCTCGCTTTCGAACACTCCACCACGCCAATCCCTGTGAAGGGTTGCAAAACTCAACTCAATGCACATAAAATAATCCATCTCAATGCTCGTCAAAAAATGCAACTTTACCTCGCGTTCGAACACCCGACCACGCCAATCCCTGTGAAGGGTTGCAAAATGCCAATCCCTGTGAAGGGTTGCAAAAAAAAATGAACTGCACCCAAACCCTGTGAAGGGTTGCGCGGCGCCCGCAAAATGTGTAACTTTACCTCGCGTTTGAACACCCGAGGAGGCGAATCCCTGTGAAGGGTTCACGGCGCAAAATGTGTAACTTTACCTCGCGTTTGAACGCCCGAGGCAGCGAATCCCTGTGAAGGGTTGCACGGGCACCGAAAATGTGTAACTTTACCTCGCGTTTGAACGCCCGAGGCAGCGAATCCCTGTGAAGGGTTCACCCGGGCGCCTAAAATGTGTAACTTTACCTCGCGTTTGAACGCCCGAGGAGGCGAATCCCTGGGAAGGGTTGCACGGGCACCGCATTAAGTTAACTAGAAGACAATTGGCCCGAAAGCATCATCAGCGAAGATTGTGGGGCTATGTGATAGATCCAGTGTATAGGATCGTAAAGTCACAGAGTCAAGAGTCATAGAGTCCATGAGTCATGAGTCATAAAGTCATAGAGTTGCAGTGAGATAGCGTCATAGAGTCGTAGTGAGATAGAGTCACTGTATAGGATCGTAAAGTCACAGAGTCAAGATTCGACCAAGCCAATCCCTGTGAAGGGTTCCGCGGGCACCGCAAAATGTGTAACTTCACCTCGCGTTCGAACACTCGACAACGCCAATCTGTGTGAAGGGTTGCAAAATTCATCTCAATGCTCATCCAAAAATTGCAACTTTACCTCGCGTTCGAACACTCGATTTTGCAATCCCTGTGAGGGGTTGCAAAATTCATCTCAATGCTCATCAATAATTGCAACTTTACCTCGCGTTCGAACACTCCACCACACCAATCCCTGTGAAGGGTTGCAAAATTCAGCTCAATGCTCATCAAAAATTGCAACTTTACCTCGCGTTCGAACACTCCACCACGCCAATCCCTGTGAAGGGTTGCAAAACTCAACTCAATGCACATAAAATAATCCATCTCAATGCTCGTCAAAAAATGCAACTTTACCTCGCGTTCGAACACCCGACCACGCCAATCCCTGTGAAGGGTTGCAAAATGCCAATCCCTGTGAAGGGTTGCAAAAAAAAAATGAACTGCACCCAAACCCTGTGAAGGGTTGCGCGGCGCCCGCAAAATGTGTAACTTTACCTCGCGTTTGAACACCCGAGGAGGCGAATCCCTGTGAAGGGTTCACGGCGCCCGAAAAATGTGTAACTTTACCTCGCGTTTGAACGCCCGAGGCAGCGAATCCCTGTGAAGGGTTCACCCGGGCGCCTAAAATGTGTAACTTTACCTCGCGTTTCAACGCCCGAGGCAGCGAATCCCTGTGAAGGGTTCACCCGGGCGCCTAAAATGTGTAACTTTACCTCGCGTTTGAACGCCCGAGGAGGCGAATCCCTGGGAAGGGTTGCACGGGCACCGCATTAAGTTAAACTAGAAGACAATTGGCCCGAAAGCATCATCAGCGAAGAGTGTTACGCTACGTCATAGAATCCAGTGTATAGGGTCATAGAGTCACCGAGTCAAAAGCACGGAGTCACAGAGTCGGAGTGTCACATACAGTCAAGAGTCGTACAAGTCATAGTTCATAGAGTCATCGAGAAATAGAGTCGAGTACATGTCAAGCACAAGTCATAGTTCAAAGAGTCATAGAGTCATATAGAGTCATAGAGTCACAGTGAGACAGAATCATAGAGTCATAGTGTTATAGAGTCATAGCGTCAGAGTGAGAAAGAGTCATAGAGTCATGGAGTCATCTATGTACCACGCACTTGACTTGATGTAGTTCACTCTATGAACACTAATGTTCAGGTTTAGCGGGTTTAGGGTATAGTCCAACATGACGCAGAAGTCTTCCTTTCCTAGCTCCGGAACCTCACTATATAGACATCCCTGATTACTGTGGTTTCAACGTGACTCTATGACTCTATGCATGGTCACTTTATGTCGCAGCAGTAGTAGTAGTAGTAGTAGCAGTAGCAGTAGTAGTACTAGCAGTACCAGTACTAGTAGTAGTGATAGTAGTGGTAGTCGTAGTAGTTGTAGTAGTAGTCGTCGTCGCGTAGTCGCAGTCGTGGTCGTAGTAGTAGTAGTAGTAGTTGTTGTTGTAGTTGTAGTTGTTGTTGTGGTAGTAGTAGTAGTAGTAGTAGTAGTAGTAGTAGCAGTAGTAGCAGTAGCAGTAGTAGTAGTAGTAGTGGTAGTAGTAGTAGTAGTAGTAGTAGTACTACTACTAGTAGTAATAGCAGTAGTAGTAGTAGTAGTATTCTTTTGTAGTAGTGGTAGTAGTAGCAGTAGTAGTAGTAATAATAGTTGTAGTAGTGGTAGTGGTAGTAGTAGTACTAGTACTAGTTCGAACACTCGACAACGCCAATTTCTGTGAAGGGTTGCAAGTTTCACCTCAATGCACATCAGAAGTAATAACTTTACCTCGCGTTCGAACACTCGACAACGCCAATCTGTGTGAAGGGTTGCAAAATTCATCTCAATGCACATCAAAAATTGCAACTTTACCTCGCGTTCGAACACTCGACCACGCCAATCCCTGTGAAGGGTTGCAAAATTCATTTCAATGCACATCAAAAAATGCAACTTTGCCTCGCGTTCGAACACTCGACCACGCCAATCCCTGTGAAGGGTTGCAAAATTCATCTCAATGCACATAAAAAATTGCAACTTTACCTCGCGTTCGAACACTCGACCACGCCAATCCCTGTGAAGGGTTGCAAAATTCATTTCAATGCACATCAAAAAATGCAACTTTACCTAGCGTTCGTGCATTCGACCATGCCAATCCCTGTGAACGGTTGCAAAATGCCAATCCCTGTGAAAAGTTGCAAAATGCAGTTGAGCTGCGCCCAAACCCTGTGAAGGGTTGCGCGGCGCCCGCAAAATGTGTAACTTTACTTCGCGTTTGAACACCCGAGGAAGCGAATCCCTGTGAAGGGTTGCGCCGGAACCCTAAAATGTGTAACTTTACCTCGCGTTTGAACGCCCGAGGATGCGAATCCCTGTGAAGGGTTGCGCGGCGCGCCTAAAATGTGTAACTTTACCTAGCGTTTGGGCCCTCGCCCATGCCAATCCCTGTGAAGGGTTCACCCGGGCGCCTAAAATGTGTAACTTTACCTCGCGTTTGAACGCCCGAGGCAGCGAATCCCTGTGAAGGGTTGCCCGGGCGCCTAAAATGTGTAACTTTACCTAGCGTTTGGGCGCTCGAGGAGGCGAATCCCTGGGAAGGGTTGCGCCGGGCGCCTAAAATGTGTAACTTTACCTAGCGTTTGGGCGCTCGAGGAGGCGAATCCTTGGGAAGGGTTGCGCGGGCGCCTAAAATGTGTAACTTTACCTAGCGTTTGGGCGCTCGAGGAGGCGAATCCCTGGGAAGGGTTGCGCGGAACCCTAAAATGTGTAACTTTACCTAGCGTTTGGGCGCTCGAGGAGGCGAATCCTTGGGAAGGGTTGCATTCCCGATGGACGACGACGGTGCCACCCCTGGCTTTAGAAGAGAGAGATACCGAGATGTAGAGAGTATGTAGAGAGGTAGAGAGTAAGTCAGAGTAAGTCAGAGAGTAAGTCAGAGAGTAAGTCACAGAGTAAATCACAGAGTAAGTCAAGAGTAGTCACGAGATGTAGAGAGTATGTAGAGAGGTAGAGAGTAAGTCAGAGAGTAAGTCAGAGAGTAAGTCAGAGAGTAAGTCAGAGAGTAAGTCACAGAGTAAGTCACAGAGTAAATCACAGAGTAAGTCAAGAGTAAGTCACGAGATGTAGAGAGTATGTAGAGAGGTACAGAGTAAGTCAGAGAGTAAGTCAGAGAGTAAGTAAGTCAGAGAGTAAGTCACAGAGTAAGTCACAGAGTAAGTCAAGAGTAAGTCACAGAGTAAGTCACAGAGTAAGTCACAGAGTAAGTCACAAGTAAGTAAGTAAGTATCAAGTGTAGAGTCAAGTATCAAGTGTAGAGTAAAGTATGGAGTCAAGTAAGTTGATTCTATGTCTGTCATCTATGTACTCAACTGCGGCGTTCCACACGGAAGAACCCTTCGCGAAGCTTTCGGGAAAAATGTGTAACTTTACCTAGCGTTTGGGCCCTCGCCCATGCCAATCCCTGTGAAGGGTTCACCCGGACGCCTAAAATGTGTAACTTTACCTCGCGTTTGAACGCCCGAGGCAGCGAATCCCTGTGAAGGGTTCACCCGGGCGCCTAAAATGTGTAACTTTACCTCGCGTTTGAACGCCCGAGGCAGCGAATCCCTGGGAAGGGTTGCGCGGGCCCTAAAATGTGTAACTTTACCTCGCGTTTGAACGCCCGAGGAGGCGAATCCCTGGGAAGGGTTGCATTCCCGATGGACGACAACGGTGCCACCCCCTGGCTTTAGAAGAGAGAATTAGATACCGAGATGTAGAGAGTAAGTCATAGAGGCATAGAGTCAAGTAAGTAAGTAAGTAATAAGTAAGCAAGTAAAAGTAAGTCAAGTAAGTAAGTAAGTAAGTAAGTAAGTAAGTAAGTATAAGTAAGTATAAGTAAGTATAGAGATAGCATAACATAGAGTCCAGTGTCAAGTGTCAGGTAAGTTAGTAAGTAGATTGAAGTAAGTAAGTAAGTAAGTAAGTCGTAAGCATAACATAGAGTCAAGTATCAAGTGTAGAGTCAAGTATCATAGAGTCAAGTGTCAAGTGTAGAGAGTCAGTCATAGAGGTCAAGTAAGTAAGTAAGTATAAAGTGTAGAGTCAAGTATCAAGTGTAGAGTAAAGTATGGAGTCAAGTAAGTTGATTCTATGTCTGTCATCTATGTACTCAGCTGCGGCGTTCCACACGGAAGAACCCTTCGCGATGCTTTCGGGAAAAAATGTGTAACTTTACCTAGCGTTTGGGCCCTCGCCCATGCCAATCCCTGTGAAGGGTTCACCCGGGCGCCTAAAATGTGTAACTTTACCTCGCGTTTGAACGCCCGAGGCAGCGAATCCCTGTGAAGGGTTCACCCGGGCGCCTAAAATGTGTAACTTTACCTCGCGTTTGAACGCCCGAGGCAGCGAATCCCTGTGAAGGGTTCACCCGGGCGCCTAAAATGTGTAACTTTACCTCGGCGTTTGAACGCCCGAGGAGGCGAATCCCTGGGAAGGGTTGCATTCCCGATGGACGACAACGGTGCCACCCCCTGGCTTTAAAAGAGAGAATTAGATACCGAGATGTAGAGAGTAAGTCATAGAGGCATAGAGTCAAGTAAGTAGAGGCATAGAGTCAAGTAAGTAAGTAAGTAAGTAAGTAAGTAAAAGTAAGTAAGTAGGTAAGTAAGTAAGTAACTAAGCAAGTCAAGTAAGTAAGTATAAGTAAGTATAAGTAAGTATAAGTAAGTATAAGTAAGTATAAGTAAGTATAAGTAAGTATAGAGATAGCATATAGAGTCCAGTGTCAAGTGTCAAGTAAGTTAGTAAGTAGATTGTAAGTAAGTAAGTAAGTAAGTCGTAAGCATAACATAGAGTCAAGTATCAAGTGTAGAGTCAAGTATCATAGAGTCAAGTGTCAAGTGTAGAGAGTCAGTCATAGAGGTCAAGTAAGTAAGTAAGTATCAAGTGTAGAGTCAAGTATCAAGTGTAGAGTAAAGTATGGAGTCAAGTAAGTTGATTCTATGTCTGTCATCTATGTACTCAGCTGCGGCGTTCCACACGGAAGAACCCTTCGCGATGCTTTCGGGAAAACAATCTTTGGATTGTTGGATCACCGGTGCACTCCAAAGGTGACTGTGCACAGGGTTGCACAGGAAACAAGGGATGCGATGCTCAGCAGCCCAACGAGCAAGCTGAACAGTGGCCTCAATGGCCTGGTTGGCCAACTCCGTGCGGCGTTTGAGGCCAAAACCCAAGCCTGGAAGACCCATGGGATGAGCTGCAGACCTTAGCTGTTTTGGCCCACCTGAGCGCAGCGCCTTGAGGCGACGGTCCCTAGCACGAGAAGTGGTGCTAGCATCAGGCACAACCCACAAGCACAGGATGCGCTGGCGCACAGAATGTAAAAGCTGTATGAAGTCTGCGACCTGTGATGCATCAGCAAGGTCAAGAGGGCACGAATGTATCCCCGAAGCCTTACTAGCGCGACAGCCGACAGGCAAAATGCCCAAAGAATGTTTGCGAGCAACACTACAAAGTTGCGCTCCATGTTCCGAAATTTCCACAACGAGAAGATCCGAGAAGGAAAACTGTTCAAAAATCAGCAAATTCGAAGCCTTCCGACATGGGGCCTCCCATGCAGCTCCGACTTCAGAAGCATTGACGACTCCGTGTTCTAGTCACTCTTTCGAACGACAAGAAGTCAAGCCGTGGTTGGCACGAAAGCATTTGCAGCACACATGCAAGCCTTTGTTACATCCGGGGAGCCCGGGAACAGCGTTGTTGTTGACATCTCGATTGCAGCCTTCAGCACAATTGAAAGCCCAACAAATCGGCTTGCCAGACGAATGCTTACACGAGAAGTCCTTGAGCGATGCGGGCTTGCTTGCTTTCTTAGGCTGGGGTTTGGCCTTCTTCTTGGGGCGAACAGCCGGCTTAGAAGGAGCGGCATGACCCAGCTCAGCCTGCAACGCACCGGATGAGGGACGAGACACGTCCGGCTTCGAACTGGATCCAGAACCTCGCAGCGGCAGTAAGAACTGAGCGATCCGAGGATGTGTGGTGAGGCGTTCGATGACTGCATCACATGGGGAGACACCCATGGTATTGACCTTATAAGGCCCGGGGAACGAAACAGCAAGTCTAGCAAACAGCAAAATGCAACTAGAAGCAAGGCGGAGGCAAGGAATGTTGCAAATGGGTCCTCTGCTAAAAGAGCAAAAAAAATCTGGCGAGAGCCAGGTGAGCCCATGTCGTGCATGAGGGGGTTTTGGAGTTAAGCACCGTGCACAAATTCCGAACCGTCAGCCACACCTCTCGATACCATAACTCTGCACAGCTCAAGAAGTCCTGTTCAGATCTGGTGGAGATACCTTCCAGAAAATTCCGCCGCTCTTGTATGATCTGTTCCGGCCGACCTTCTCGATACCATAACTCTGCATGGCTTGATCTGCTCTGTTCAGAAATGCTAGAGTCACCTCTGCAAAAATTCCCCTGTCTTTGTACGATCTCAAAGCTGCACAGTTATGGGGCTGTCGGGCGACCCCATTTTAAGGCCCGCAAAACACAAGCAATTCTGGCTTCGCCAGGTCGGCCCAGTCCCGGGCCAATAAGGTCCACAGCTCCCGATCAGCTCGTACAACCTGAGCAGCGCCAATGGCTGAATAGCCCGGGGGAGGCGCCTCGCACATAGCTTCCATGAGGGTTGTGACCCATTTCTGGTGAATTTCCCATGACAGCAACCGACATTGATCAAAGGCGACTCCGCGCCTCATAAGCGCCCACTGCAAACGAAGCTCAGTGCTAGTATCAGCTTTGGCAGGCTCATGCGGCACAACAACAAGAGACTGTTTCTCACGCGATATAACAGATTTGGCCTCAACCTTTGAAACTGACTGAATCTCAGCATCCCGCTTAGAGCACTTGCTGGGTGATATCCAAGTCATGACGGAAGTTTCATAGATTGTGTTCGCCATGTCGCAGAGTGCATGGCTGGGGCACAACTCACCTGTCAGCTCCAAACCCCTCAGACGCCTCTGTTGAGCTGCCAACCGGGCTCGGCGCTCAGCGGGAGGAATCCGCTTTATGTGTGCACCCTCAGGGCCCTCCGTTCCTGTGACATGCTCCTTAAGTACCGCAACAACGAAAGCGGTGGCTTCGAAGTGCAAAGTGCGAAGATCTGCGACCTGAGACAGTGACGGCGCACCGACAAACACTTCTGAAGCAAAAGCCTGAAAATCAGCTTCACTAGGGGCAGTCTGCGGCGTGCCGATGGCGAAGGCCAGCTTGCGAAAAGATTTGATGTTCTTTGCCTCGAGAAGAGACCGGACCGCTGGAAAAAAGCAGCTTCAGACTCGACCAGCGACATGCTGCAAGGTACTTCGCTTCACTCATCTCGAGTCCAGGAGCTGAGAATCGAGCGATCGCTCGAGCATTCTTGCAGTCGCTACCCGCGCACGCCGGATCCACCAATTTCTTTTCCAAGAAGCTCGCACAATACGCCTGTATGCGACATTGGCAGCAGCATAAGAAAACGGTGGCAGCCACACTCCCAAGGTCCGGATCCCGACGTGGGGCCCACCCTCAGGCCCAGCAGCACTGCCAAGAAAACTCACCACAGCTTGCATTGGCCCGCACTCCCGCAAAAGTGCCTCCATACGCAAGCCCCAGGCGTTCACAAGAAAATCGGCACGACTTGCTAAAGGGCCCACGCCTCTGCTGAGGCGACTCCCTTAGCACGCCCTCTGCCTGGACACAGAAGCCCCTAGGCCTGTGATGTGTAACACATCAGATCCGCAGGGGACTCCTGTCCATCGCATCAAACACCTCCTGTGCGAGCCTCCTCTCCAGTGGTCCTTCGACACTGAGAGCAGACCGAGGTGTCGAAACGTACAGTCGTGGGCCTGATGTGCAAAGGTCCGACCATACGACCACATTCCAGCACTCTTTCGTCGCCTTGCTTGATGAGGTGCAACATGCGAGTCTTTTTATGCTGGAGAAAACGGTAACCTTCAGGAGCACATGGAACTGTGAGCCTACGAACTTGAGGCACTTCCAGGTCCGAAGATTCGCTCCCGGAGCTGTCTGTGGTGACATGTTCCGAATCCGCAGCTCGCTCGGTAGCAGCTGCCTCCTGTTCGTCTTCTGATCCCAAGATTTCAACAGCTCCATCCCCGAAATCACTGGCGAGCTCAGTCTTGTCAGCCTCTGGCCCAGCTCTAATGCGAAGGTCCCCCGCTGCAGACTGATTCTCTCCCGGGAGAGGTGCATGCTCCAGAATCTCACGTGCCGGGCCCTTAAGACGCCCGGACCGCGTACTGTCAGGGAGGTAGAAACCACTCCGGATTTCCTGAAGCATCACTTCTAGCAGTCGCAAACTCCTTGCAGCACCATCCCTAGAGTACACCAGCGCCATGCGCCCTGGCACTGAATGGTACCCCATCTGGAGCCGGTCCTCAATCGAATAGCCACGCTTAGCAGCCATCGAAAGAAGTGTTGCCTTGAAAGAGTGGCTCGTGATCTTGTTGGGACAGCCTTCAGCAGGTTCACAATCCAGGAGGCGACGAACCCACTTCCCAGCCTCCGAAGAAGAAAGAGGCCTGCTGAGAGGTTTTCCCTCTTGATTCGGAGCAGGCATTAGACAGTGACCTGGCGGATTGTCTATGCCAAGCTGTTTCCGAACTCGCATCCAAGTCGAGACCCATTCTTTGTCAGCGACGCCCAAGGCAATGGATACGATTGGTAAAAACTGGAATCGGTGCTGAGATGAGTGCATCGTTTTTATGACTGGCCACGGTAATTTCCAAGTATGCGATGTCGCCTAGGGTGTCATAGTCCAAGGCCCACCTGCACACATGCTGCGCGTCGCCCCACCTACTGCGGGCGTAGACCACACAAAGTGTGGCGCCGCAGAACAATCTGTTCCACAAGTCCTCGCCCTCGCTGTCAAGCCTCCTGTGGAGCTCCAACAGCTGCTGGACTGTAAGCGGTTGGGCCTGCTTCCTGTCCCTAGGCTCGTCCGATTTAGTGGCGCCCAAACAGCGACGGCTAGCAGTAGCAAGTTCAAGACCTGCCACGCCCAACACAAATCTCGAGAAGACAATGGCTTCGTGATAGCCTTTCAACCTGGAGGCAGGAGCACCTAGGGCCCTTTCTGCTGGAAGGAATTCGTAAAAGAGTTTCTCACTGATAGGATAGGCCGGCGCGCCTTTCTCCTGCAACCAGTTGGCAACTTTCGCCAAAGCCTTTGCCCTCTTGAGCAGAGTCGACGGTGCACGACCTCGGAAGAAGTCTTCCAACAGTCCAATCTGCCCTTGCACGGAGTCCTCCTCGCACAGCATCTGTTTCACCTCGCAGTCAACATCCCACCGAAGAATCGTATGGAGCCACAGTTTAACAGATCTGTCAAAATCAAGAGTCCTCTGCTCTTCCCACGAGACATCCAAAGACTGCGACACAACAGCCATGAAAACTCTGTCTTGCCGGGGCTTCGAAGAAAGAGAAAACAAACCCGAAGAAGCGGGCACCAAGGACTCCTCTGGTTGCCCCCAATCGGCTGCACAGGCCTGTTGAATGCAGGAGTTACCTGCTGCAACCAGTCACCGGAAGCAGAAGCGCCAAACAGCGCACTCCAGACTCCTGATTCCCAAGGAAGTGACAGCGTAGCCTTCGCCGGTACTGCATGAAAAGCAGCCGACAGAGCAGTCTGATACCCTTCAGCAGTAACACGAGGCGAGGCTGCAGGCACCGAAGGATGCTGTTCAACAAGACTCCACTGAGATTGCTTTTGATGGCTCTCGACATCAGATAGCACAAAATCCTCGGCAACTTGCTTGTACCATTGCACTTCAGCACTCGCATCGTCCTCAGAAGCAGCAGCCTCAACCCCAGGTTGAGAAGCATCCTCAGACACGGCCTGGAAGTCCTCGCCCGAGTCCAGCAGAAGCCAAGGATTGAGAGGTCGCCTTTCAGCCGTATCACAATCCTGATTGGAATGACTAAGCTGATCACCGAAGTCTCCCCCATCAATCTGAAGATCAGCGGAAAGTTCGCTCTCCAAGGCAGCTAGGTCAGCATCCTCCAAAACGGAGGGGTCCATGGTCAGGCAGGCAGAAAGAAGAG